>JACN01121567.1:0-24142 GCA_000787155.1 Scartelaos histophorus
GCCTAGCATGCGGCTAACAGCAGACGGAGCCGCGGTGCTGGACTGGATGGAGCCTGCCCTGGCGCCTGGGAGTCTCCTCGGCCATCGACAGCCTCGTTAACCCGGCCTGATCGCCGCCCTCCTCCGCCGCGCACACAGACAGCTCCCCACGGGCCGGGAGCTCCGGGAGGGGAAGTGATCACCGGGATATTCTGTGATTTATCCCGGTTAACTTTGGGATCAGATCGTGTATGGATGGTTAGCATTAGGTGTATCATACAGTGTACAGTAATAAACCAGATCCAGTGGTGAGCACATTATACATTAGCCTAAGGTGACCAGACGTCCCTATTTAACCCGGATAGTCCCAGGTTTGATCCCTGTGTCCCCTGTCCCAGCAGATTTATCCCAAACCAGTGATTTGTCCCAGTTTTATACAAGAAATGTCCCAAGTGTCCCTATTTTCAATCATCTGATCCTTGCCAATAGTAAAGAGAGGCATAAATTGTCATTTTTTTAGGTAAAATACAGTAGGTAAAATACAGAAAAGATTTTAAATGAACAAAACACAAAATGTGACTATAATGACTCACATTAGTGTATAACAATTTTCCTTAATTACGCACTAATTTCACTATTTTATTATTATTATTATTATTATCAACCAACCCAAACCAGGGATGTCCCAGTTTTTTATTCTGAAAATCAGATCACCCTAAATTAGCCTGTGACTCCAGATAATTTTGTCTTTTAACTCCATTTTAAAAACATAGTAGACTGAACATAGTTTTATTTAGTTTGTCATGTTTTTGCTTAGTTATAATGCAAATAGTATCTCTCCCTCTTTTTCAAAAACAAAAACTGGGACACTCCCAGTTGGTAATAAAATTGTGAAATGGGTGCGTAATTAAAGAAAATTGTTCTGCACTCGCCCCATGTGAGTCATCATAGTTTTCTTTGTGTTTTGGTCATTTTTAAGCAGCTTTTCTGTATTTACCTAAAACAAAGAACAATGTATGTCTTTTTACTGCTGGCAGGTATCAAATTGGTAAAAAATAGGGACACTTGGGACTTTTCTGGGACAGATCACTGGTTTTGGATAAATCTGCTGGGACAGGGCTCAAAACTGGGACTGTCCTTGGTAAATAGGAACGTCTTTTTATTTCTCATTTCTGCTGCAATCAGATACTTAAACTAGCATTGAAACTAGATACTCATTTGAGCAGGTACCTATTCCAAAAAGTGACATTCCCAGGAGAGAAATGAACCTTTTCTGTTTAGAATGCACACTGTAAGACTACATAGACTAGTATACGCCCATGGACCCTTCCTGGATGAGTGAGGATTACACAGATCATAATATCAAAGAAAGTATTACGACTGAATGCTGAAAATGGCATTCTATTGTCTCAAGAATAAGTGTTTTTATTATCATTGTAGTGTCAGAATCAGTATTCAGTACAGAATCTATTCCTCATTATCAAAATCGAGTTTGACATTTCATGGCAACACTTGTATTGTAAATAGTAACAGTTTGTTGTTGTGTCCCTGTCAGTGCAGTGAAGATGGGAGTGTGCAGTGTCCCTGTGCTTCTGCTCCTGCTGCAAGTCTTGCACATATCAGCTGAGGACACAGGTAATTTCTATCCTTTTTTTACATTTAGAAATATAAAACTGAAATGACTGATAAGAGCCACATATTTGTGGAAGGGTCTGGACAGTTTATAAGATTTCAATGAGTATTCAAATGTGTACTTGTATTTTCACATATTTTGAAGTATGTGGTCTTCTGTATGCAGAGGAATATTTAAGGTTCTATATTTAGTGTAGTGTAGGATCTGTAATATAATATATTTTAAAAGGTATAAAAATTGTCAAGGATGCACCGATCTGCCAATATCTCTTTAAGATAGATTGGAGAGTGAGCCATAGATTTTCTCTCTGTCTCACTCTCTGTCTCACTCTCTGTCTCCACAGATGGTCCGGTGGTGTGTGCATGTGACCGGTGCCAGGGGGCGCTGGAGTGCCGGGGCGCCCGTTGCTTCTCCTCGGTCAAACTGGAGGGCGGTGCTGCTCTGTTTGAACGTGGCTGTCTAAAGAACGACCAGCAGACCCTCCTCCAGTGCTCCACCTCCCCCTCCCTCAATAAGGCCATCCTCTGCTGTGCCCAGGACCTGTGCAACAGCAACACCACCCGCCGAGCTCTCATGGCCCTGCTGCCGTCAGGTGAGACCATCTGTGACTGCAGAGGCACAGTGTTGTTTTGGATTTGGCACTTTATCTCGTATTGCAGGGCTGAGTGATTTGGAAAAATATATTGAATTCGGATTAAATTTGCATTTAATTCGATTTAATAATAGGATTCTGTTCAAAGTTCACATTTCAAATACGACTTGAACAACTGACAAAAAAGAATGAAATATGAACTGACGCACTAATAAAAGAATCACATTTCAGAACATGTTTGTACAGACCTCAACAGGGTTAGCTGTTTTTAGCTGGGTTTGAAAATTGTGTCAGTTCATATTGCGATCTCAGTTCGATTGCTGCTCTATTGTATAGTACAATAAATGGTTGTGTTTTAACATCTGGTGTGGGACATGTCAGTAACACCGGTGCTATTTTTGTTATTATCACATAATGATGAATTCCCCATATTATATTTTGGTCTTGGTCTCGTCTCAGACTCGAGTGGATATGGACTCGCTCTTGTCTCGGTCTTGAAAATGCTTGGGGATCCGACTCTCGTTGAGTGCGATCATATTTCATTATGGCCGCTGACGTTGGCAGTAAACTTGTACAGGTGTGCAGGAGTCACAGAGCGTCTGCCTGCAGCCCGTGTGCTCGTCTGGACACTCCCCCTTTGGCTTGTCCACAACAGCGTGTCCACTCATGTACCAGCGTGTATCACAGGGCAGGTTAAACTTTTTAAAACGTCCTACCTTGTCCATCCGCCTCACATCAGCGCGCCGCTCCTCGCCTTTTCACACTGTCTCTCCTCCCACGTACAGCGCACATCCACTCGGTCGCACTGAACTGAAGAGCAAGACCCACAGCACTGAGCTGGCCTACAGGACAAAGCTGCTCTACAGCACTGAGTAGACCTACAACATGTGGGCTGAAGTCTCCTTAATAAAATGCCAAATAAATCAGTGTTTGTCATGATGTGCGTTGGTTTTGCTGTGTGTTCCCCATGTTCCCCAGTATGACACTTCTCTATCTCCATTGAGAATATTTAAACTTTCTATTTCCATGGAATCATGCAGGTGATGCACTACCTCCACAAAGTTACATACTGTACTTTAAAAAAAATAAGATATTGCAATATTTGCAATTTACTCATTTAGTAGTAACTGTGATTAACATTGCACGCCTGCTGTGTACTATTTCCCAGCAGTACATCTTCATTTGCAGTACTTTGCTCTAACATGCCTCCCCTGTCCTCCACAGCTCCAGAGGGTGAGCCGGTGCCCTATCGTGTGGAGACTCTGGCCCTGTTCATCCTGGCCCCTGTGCTGGTCCTGGTGCTGCTGTCTGTAGTGTCTGTACTGGCCTGTAGGAGGCTCCACCACGGCAGACTGCAGAGGCTACAGGAGTTTGACACTGAGCAGGGCACCATCGATGGACTCATCTCTTCCAACGTGGGCGACAGCACTCTGGCGGTGTGTGCACTGTGAATCTGAGGTTGTATTAGGCTTTGTCATTGCCCGTCATTTTGACGGACAGGGTCAAAAAAATTCCGTCATCAACTATAATTATCCGTCATTTTATTTTTAAATGTTAATGATAATATAAATATGATAATGATATGATAATATTTCAACATATTTAATAACTTGTTTTCATTGATTCATGGTCATTTTAATAATTAATCCAAGAAAAAGCTTTTATTTCTGAGAAAAGAACAGACACTGACGTTGGCTCATTTCACATCCGAGCTCGGTTGTCCATAATCAAAGGCATCGAGTGAGACGACTGCAGAGGCAATTGTCATTAGATTTTGCGTCTTTGCCTCGGACAGATGAATTCTCACTGTTTAAATTTTGTTCTGTGTCGCGCTCTACTGCGACACTGGAGACTCACCAGCGCCACTTCAGCCAAAGCTTTGAAGTCGGGGAACATTTCTCCCAAGACCCTCTGAAGACCCACTCGCTTCACCAAGTGCAGTGTGCTCTTTCTGCAGCAGTGGCACAACTGCACCTCGCGCTCCAAAGCGTCTGTGTGTCTTCAACGCGCTGTCAGCACCCGGACAGTGAGATGTGTTGAGTGCGTGAGGCCAAAAGAGGAAATAACGAGAGAATACATAAGAATAACAATAAATGCGCACACCCACCACCGACTGGACAGGGGTGTGAACTACTTAAATGTATGGTTTAGCCCCCTCAGTGTAATCTGTCAAAATGACACACGGCCTTCAGATTTTCCCGTCAACGTTAAAAAAATTCTGTCAATGACGGAGAATATTTGGTTAATGCGACCTCTGCTGTGAATGTCAAGATTGAATCAGGACTAAACCAGGTCTTAATCTGGACTCAAGAACTAAACTGCTGCTATAAGAAATGGAATAAAAAGACAAAACAACTAAACTCAGACTAAACCAGGGATAAAAAGGACTACATTTGGGATAATTGAAAACTAAACCTGGTTTAACTTGGCTCTTTAAATCTGTTTGGTCTTCTTTAGTCCTAAGAACCAAAGTAGTAAGAAGATTGTTCCATGAATAACTGAAACGTTGCGGCTGAAACTAGGACTAAAGCAGATTAAACCCGAGCTAAACCAGGGCTAAAGGGAGTGTTAATATGAAGGATCTCGTGAGCTAAAACCTGATGGTCTGTGCGCAGGATTTGTTGGATCACTCTTGCACTTCAGGGAGCGGCTCTGGTCTTCCCTTCCTTGTCCAAAGAACTGTGGCCAGGCAGATCAGTCTGGTGGAGTGTGTGGGTGAGTCAAACACCACAGATCATCTTAATAAAGCACCTTAAGTCTATGGTAGTGTCCTGTCTAAAGCCGTCAGTGTCTCCTCCAGGCAAAGGGCGGTATGGGGAGGTGTGGAGGGGCCAGTGGCAGGGCGAGAACGTTGCGGTGAAGATCTTCTCGTCTCGGGATGAGAAGTCCTGGTTCAGAGAGACAGAGATCTACAACACAGTGCTGCTCCGGCACGACAACATCCTGGGTGAGTTCGGCTTTACTTATAGTACTGAAGAGTAGAATTACTATAATGATTATTGCACTTGAAAACCCTCCTCTCCTGGAGATAAACCAATATATCGCTCAGCTAATATATTGGGTAGATTTTATTGGCCTTAAGTTTCCAGTTGAGGCTGATGAATATTTGGGCCAAACAGCTGCCTATAGAACACAATAAAATACAATCAACTTAATTAATCACTATTTTTCCTCTTCTATTCATCGCTCATTATTTAGTCTGTTCAAGTAAAAGGCCTCATATTAATAACTTCATGAACATAAACAATACAGACTTTTAATCTCTGCCATTTAGCCCCAAATATACTCACATTTCTTTTTCCAGCCTCAGGTCCTCAAGTCTTCTGTTTGCTCCAAATCACATGTTTTACTGACAGAGGATTTTCTGTGGACCTAAACCCCAACCGTATAATTGACAATTACACATGAGTGAATTATGAACATGACACACTGCTCTTTTATCCAGTTTGTGGTAAAACAACAGTGGGCGAGTTTGTTGTAAATTCAGATTTTAGGATTTGAGTAAATGACCTTACTACATATCAGCACTGGCCATGAACAAAACATACTCCCTACAGTTTCAGTATTGATCAGGTGTGTATATTTGATGATGTCTGTCAAAAACATACATACAAAATCTTGTAATCCTTATTACAAGGTTATTTTTTTTGTTTCTAAATGCTCTAAAATCCCTCTGTTGTGACATTCCTCACACTGGTTGCTTTACTGCACTTGTTGCTAAATGAGTGCTAAAATGGTTGCTTTTTCGTGCCATTTAATGTCGTCTCTAAGTGGGGATTGTGTTATCCAAACACAGGCATTTTTTCAAATTCTTTCAGCTGTAATTATCACAGCAATGTGGCAGTTTAATCTTTGTGATTATAAATGTACACTTTAATCAGTATGATCATAAATGGGATGATACACAAATGGCAAATGCCAGTTTTCAGTGTTCAGAACGAGCTGTATCTCCCATGAAGCCCTCCTCACTCCTCCTGCTTTGTTCATCCTCTTATTATCTCTGGTCTCCAGGCTTCATGGCGTCGGATATGACCTCTCGCAACTCCAGCACGCAGCTGTGGCTCATCACACATTACCATGAGAACGGTTCACTCTACGACTACTTGCAGCGCGTTGCCGTGGAGACGTCAGAGGGGCTGGCCATGGCTGCGTCCGTGGCCAGCGGTTTGGTGCACCTGCACACAGAGATCTTTGGCACAGAGGGCAAACCGGCCATAGCCCACCGAGATCTGAAGAGCAAGAACATTCTGGTGACCAAGGACCTGCGCTGCTGCATCGCCGACCTGGGTCAGATTATGCTCACTGTTGTCACAGTCGTGTTCTACTGTTTTAACATGTCATTTTTGAAAGAAAATTATGAAACTTATGATCCACAAATGCTGAACCTTATCATAATTTGTTTGGAACTGGCTTTAAAAACCTTAGTCCTTGACAGCAGTAATGTCATAGTGTCTCATGTTCACTGGTCACAGGTCTGGCAGTGACCCACTCGCAGGCCGACAACCTCTTGGACGTGGGCAACAACCCGAAGGTGGGCACCAAACGCTACATGGCCCCGGAGGTCCTGGACGAGAGCATCCAGACGGACTGTTTCGACGCCTACAAGAGGGTGGACATCTGGGCGTTCGGGCTGGTGCTGTGGGAGATCGCCCGACGCACCTACAGCAACGGTGAGACCACAGTGCCCAGGTTTAGGCTCGGGGCAGGGGCACAGTTTAGGCTCCTTTTTTCTTGGAACATGGAGACCTCTGGCCGTCCTTTGTATTGTTCCGTCTGTTACTTTGTCCGTCTCCTC
Organism: Scartelaos histophorus; assembly: GCA_000787155.1. Classification (NCBI taxonomy): domain Eukaryota; kingdom Metazoa; phylum Chordata; class Actinopteri; order Gobiiformes; family Gobiidae; genus Scartelaos; species Scartelaos histophorus. Next base: position 7,000 of record JACN01121567.1, read on the forward strand.
AGAACATGTGGAATTTTAGCAACAGAACTTTTAAAATGTGAGTAGGACCAGCTGCAAAAGATATTATTCCAACAATCTTCCAGCAATCTTTACCCTTTAACAAATCAGGTTTAATGTATTTTTACTTAAAACTTGTGAATGCTTGTTTGGTTTGTTTAATCTAGTAGCAACCCAACTAAATAATAATAATACTATAATGAGAATACTGTCTGTTTGCATGTTTCAAATATTTCCATTCTCATTTCCTTAGGCATTGTAGAAGAGTACAAGCCTCCGTTCTACGACCAGGTGCCAAATGACCCGAGCTTCGAGGACATGAGGAAGGTGGTGTGTGTGGAGCAGCAGAGGCCTTTCATCCCCAACCGCTGGTTCTCAGACCCTGTCAGTATTTGGCTCTATTGTTTCAGTTAATGTCTTTTCTATACCTGACCTTTATTTCTTCAGTTGTTTACTCAGTGTAGTTTACGGCCTTTCGTTTAGGCGTCAAATGTTTGATGCAAGATATATGGAATTATTTTGCAAAGGTTAAATCATTTTATCTTCAAATGCAGCAAATCCTTGGCCTTACAATGAAGTCTCCTGAAATGGTTTCACTTCACAGCTGTGCCTTAGTGTTTCAGTTTAGGAGTGTACAACGTAAATAGTCATGGAAATAAACATTTACATACTAACATCGATCTCCTCTGCCCATTTCTCCTTAGACTCTTTCGGCCTTGGTGAAGCTGATGAAGGAGTGCTGGTACCAGAACCCGTCAGCTCGCCTCACTGCCCTGCGCATCAAGAAGACTCTGGACAAGATCTACAGCTCTTTGGAGAAGGGCAAAGAATCCTGAAAAACACTCTCCAATGTGGCTCCGGACATGGACCTAAAGGAGGACCACTCATTTTACTGTCCAGGCATTTTTGGTACCTTCCAGCACCATGGCCATCTCCCCTTGTCTTAAATACGGACCACTTCACGTTCTTCTCGAAACTTGACGCCTATTACGGACTGCCTTAGACCCTGGAATGGTTCTGGTTTTCCGATGTCTGGGATGGTACTGGCATTACGCTGAAAGACAATCAACACATGCCTAGAAATGCCACAGTATCAAATGTTCACTTACAAAGGAAAAAGCCAACTTAAAGCAACTTAAAGAACACATATTATGCATTCTTTTGGCTTCTCTTTAATTCTCTTTTATTTCTCGGAGCTCCCTCTGCTGTCAACAATGGAAATGAACAATCAGAAAGTAAAAAAACCAGGACCTTATGCCCTGTAAATGCTACACTTGAATTTATTGTGAACACTACTCGACAGCAGAAGCTCGAGATGCACCGATCCAATACTGGTATTGAATATCTGTGCTAGATTTGCTAGATCGGATATCGATTCTGCTAATATTCTGATGGGTTATATAATAAATGGATGTATTAAGACTATTCGGTGGTTGTAGTGGACCCAGAAAACCTTAGAATGTTTGAATTTTTATTTATACAAAGCTGTTCTGTTACTTGAGGAATAAATAAGAGCTATGGAGCAGTTTTGTCTTATTTTATTTTAGTTTAAGGAAATAAATGCTGTTTTCTGTCTCTGCACTGGTATCTGTTGATATCAGGTAACGGGAGATACTTAAGCTATACTATCAAAACTGATCTCGGAAATGGAGACATTCAGATGTTTACCTATGACGCAACAAAATTGGCAAATTTTAAGCATTTTTGAGTGCTCAGAGAAGATGACTTACGATTCATGGATTAATAAAACATGCGCAAATGAAGCAAAATAGATCTACAGGTGTGTTTTTGACAAGGGAACAACAAAAGCTTTTAAAAAAAACTTAAATGTTGCATAATATGTGTTCTTTAATTATTTTAAAATAGGGAAAAATTGTGTACAAAAATGCTACTGGTACTACACTGCTGAGAATACATGGATTTTAATGGTGCGATTGACATTATCCCTGACATTATAGCAGGTGATGGTAAGGATTTGTAAAAAGTATATATATATATATATATGGAGCTTGGTTGAACATAGGTGAAATGACCAGGTTTTAGGCAGAGGAGGCACTTGCGTATAGGAATTTGCCTGTATTATAGATGTATCGATGTAAAGAAAAGGAACTAAGGTATTAAGATGTAGCATCCAGTGACACGTTGCCCGCTGCATTCTGCCCGAAACACTACAAATGACTGGAGTTACATGTTTCCAAGTGAGAAAGTTGCCTAAGTAAGTGTGCGGTTCTGTTTGAGAAAATGTTGCTGTCTTTTTATATGTAATAAATATGTACTGCACTCTTAGGATTAGCTGGAAGTGTGTGGTGTGATTTCTAGTCAAATTTGTCATTTTTAAGTTAACTGTTTCTAAGCTAAAATTTTCCAGTGGAGGGTCCATCAAATGCTTTTTTTCCACGGAGATGTCATAGCTTTTTCTGGAATGTTTTGCAGTATGGCCTTAAACCTTTCTATCGTCATGGCGATCAAACCAGATCAAGTTATAGGTCAGATCTGTGGAGAGGCGACCCACTCACAATCAGAATGAGTGTTTTTAATTTTTTTTTAGCAATAACACCACCTGTAATTGACTAAATATAAGGTAGAGCTGTAATGTCATAAATGTCATTGGCCCATCATTCATACGAGCTAGAGTGGGTGAAGTGTCATGCCTAAGGACACAACAGCAGTTTGCACTAGAGGGTACTTGGTAGTCCCAGTTAACTGTTTCTAAGCTAAAATTTTCCAGTGGAGGGTCCATCAAATTTTTCCACGGAGATGTTATAGCTTTTTCTGGAATGTTTTGCAGTATGGCCTTAAACCTTTCTATCGTCATGGCGATCAAACCAGATCAAGTTATAGGTCAGATCTGTGGAGAGGCGACCCACTCACAATCAGAATGAGTGTTTTTAATTTTTTTTTAGCAATAACACCACCTGTAATTGACTAAATATAAGGTAGAGCTGTAATGTCATAAATGTCATTGGCCCATCATTCATACGAGCTAGAGTGGGTGAAGTGTCATGCCTAAGGACACAACAGCAGTTTGCACTAGAGGGTACTTGGTAGTCCCAGTAGTCTCCCATCCATAACCAGGCTTAATACTACGTAGCTTCTGAAATCAGACAAAACTGGATTTTTACATTTAAAAGTGTTTTCTCAATTCTATTATTTATTTTATTTTTTTTATTTAAATGTCTTTTCAAATTGGGGGAATATTCAGCCATGAATCAGAATGTGATATTTATTTATCGAGTTCAAACTTAACACGAGCAAATGTGACCAAAATACTTCACCCTGAGTGAATAGTTGAGAAACGAGCTGCAAAACAAATACTCGTATATAGGTATTTTAAATCATTGTTCACATTTATTCACTATTACTCCATTTAGGAAACGATCACAGTAACCAGCAGCCTAATCCTCCAGGTGTGCACTCCTGACTGAGGCTTTCACACTGGTGGAGCTGTTTGAAGGTCAGATGAGGACAGTTTTTAAAAAGTCTTAGTGTCCAGTTAAAGTCTGACATAATCATTTTCTGCAACATACAAGTTCTTATAAATATGAGGAAAAATCATCTTGACATAATGATCAATACATGACTCAAACACAACACACTGAGTGCATTGATTGTGCTTAGGTGTGTTATGCAACGTTTCCGGTGGAGGCTTTGCTATCTGCTTCTCTCCGTGTTTTATAACCTCACAAAACAGGCAGGTGGTGGATAGCCTGGCCAACAAGGTGAATTCTCAGAATATTTGTGAGTCCACAGGCTGAGGATCCATCTGGCCAAACGTTCATCGCCCAGTTAACAGTGGTTCAGACCAATCACAGAGCAGCACTGAGGACGGGGAAGATGTCTGTGCTTTTCTCTCAACTCAAGTCATTATCGAGTTTGATTTTACAGGGGATGAAGCTTCGAATAAGGCTGGGCAATTAGTCAAATTCATTAGATTAATTTGTGTTTTTAATAACAGAGAGTTTGAAAAAATAGCAAAATCATAAAATTGAGGATTATTATGAAACAGGTTTACTCCTGCCTCTCACCATCACTTATTGTGCATTGTAAAAATATCATATTCTACTTCAAACTATTCAGATTCGATTGGTTATCTATACAAATGTACTTGAAGGCAGTTTACATTTTCCTTCTTGTCTTTTTCCATTATTTTAAATCAATTAAAATCATAATTGTCCAGTGTGTGCAAAAAAAATGTAATCTTATTTTTGCCATATTACCCTGACTTAGCTTCAACTAATCAGATTCAAATATTAATCTTAACATCAGTGTGATATGAGTCTGATATCGGTTATGGACACACCCTCCTCCACAAAGGTTACACAGTACCTGTAATCTAAAGTGACACTGGTGGAGCTGCTCATGTGAGCTGGTCTGGCAGAGTCTTGTAGGGGTTGAGGATGCCTTTAGGGTCCAGCATGTGTTTGAGGTCCCCCATGAGGGCCACGGCCTGCGGGGCTTTGCTGTAGTAGATGTAGTTCCTCTTCTTCAGGCCCAGTCCATGCTCTGCACTGATGCTTCCTCTCTTCTCTGCAGTCCACTCGTACACAAAGGGCTCTATAGCGGCCAGCAGGGCGGGGTCTTTATCTGGAGATGTGATGTTCAGGTGCAGGTTACCGTCCCCTAAAACAATACACATGAAGTTAAAGACTTTCTCGTAATGTGTTCATTTTAATCCTTCATTTTCTTTCTATTTAGTATTAGTGTGTCCAGTTTATCAAATCAAATCTTACTGAAAGATCAAATAAAATGTACTCAACTCATAAGTCAGATTTTTAAAAAAGCACACAAGAAATTACTACATTTTGCTTCAATATATTATTATTTATTTATATTAGTCTTTTTCCTTATATTTATGTATTTATTTTTACAAAACATTTATTTTTTTCTTGTTAAATAGAACCTTTGAAAATTTTTAAACAAAAGCTTCTAAATTTCAGATTGGAGGCAGCCAGAGGCAAGTGAAGTGGAACATAATGTGATTATAATGGGGAAACTGGGATTAATTTAACAGAATATCACAAAAAATTAAAAATCAAGGACAATTTGGAAAATGAAAAACAACAAACTGTATGAATCTGTGGGGTTATTTGATAAGAGTTATAATAGACACTGAGCATTTTATAAAGGCAAAGTGGACAAATTCTCACAGAAATGTTGAGCTCACCACAGTTTTTCACTACATCTACAGATATTTTTCACATTTCACCATAAATTATACTTAAAGCCCAAATACTATGTTAGGGTTAGAAAACTGTATTTTTTCCATCCTTCTTAAGAGAGAAGCAAAGTAAATAAGATTTGTAGCATGTAAATTTAAAAGATATATTTTTTAATTAGAATGTCATAAAACTATTAGCATTTAGCTCTGCTCGTCAGTTAATCATTGTAAATATATGACGTTAGCTTCATTTTGCCTCCGCTTGCCTCCAGAATTTTGAACATTCTGATGACATAAGGTTTTTAAGGGTCTATTTAAAAGGCCAAAAAGAAGCACACAGAGGACTATAAATAAGTTGGTGACAATGGTTGCCATAGTTGCTGTCACTACAGAGACTTCTCTAAAATAGATGCTCGAGTGTCCAGGCTGATCTAATACACGATAATGCACATGTACCATAGTCAACAATATGTATATAGTGTTGTCAATAATAGTTTTTATTTGACTTTATATTAATACAAGAGATATAATCTGCTTGTGTTCAGATTTAATTTGTTTCACTAAAAGGTAAAATTACTCTTTTGTATGAATTCAAAATTAGTAATGAGAAACATTGAGAGCTTTAAAAAAAAATCTTTCAAACTACATATTATAAGAAAACATTACTACTTGTAAAACTAAAATTGGAGTGTCACTTAAATGGTTAGTTTGTCACAGTGGGTTGGTCTTAACCTTAGCCCAATCACATAAACCCATATTTTCCTGACTTTATTCTCACATAAGCCTCTCTGCATGTTCCCAGTAATGACCAGATCACAAATGCAGTGAAATCAGTCGGTCCTCTTCCAGAAACTGCAGTTAAACCCCAGAGTCAGGCTGCATGTGTGAACGGGGCTTTAAACGTGCACTGATTTCTTACCCACGTGTCCATACCCCACCACACTGCGTGCCCTGTGGCCCAGGTGCTGCCTCATGTCCACGACCAGGCTGTAGATGAGCTCCACGGGGAGGGAGATGTCGTACTTATAGGTGAAGCCGTCATGGGTCAGAGCCTCGGTCACTCGCTCACGCATGGACCACAGGGCCTGGAGATGGAGAAGAGCTTTGAGTCATGTCGGATATAGAGCATTTAAAGAATCACCCGTGGAAGTACAAATATTTATGGACACCAAGGGCTAAAACATATTTTAACCATTTACAAACTATGTTAATAAATTATTAGGTTTGGGACAAGATCTCGTGTCACAAGATCGTGCACACATGAGAAAAATGATGTCATGAGACTTTTTTCCCTGAATTTATCTTTGGCTTGGAGGTCAAGAGCTGGTGAGTTATACAGTTTGAGAAGCTGTGATTCGAAAAAGAAGTTTAAAAATCGTGAAGCCAAAATTGTGGAATGGATCGCACTACCTATTTCTCATCTTGTCTCATTCTTGTGGACTTTATCTTGTGGTGTGTCTCGTCTCATGAAAATTGTATCTTATCTCACCCCTATAAATTACATACATTCATTTTTTGCACTGTTATTATATATACACTCTGCATTTAATCCTTTGTTTTTACATTTTGTCAAAGTTTCTTTATTCTAGCACCCTATTTCACAAATGTCTTTTATTTGATCATAGTTCATATTTCACCTAATATCATATTAGTTAGACATTATCACCAGAGCAGATTCCTCGTTTGTGGATTTTGTTCACAGACGATGGCAATTACACTTTTTCTGAAATTGGTTCTGAAAAGAAATAGATTAGAAAGTCATTTAAAAGCCACAGTAGGCTGGTATAGGAGGTTCCTCATCAGGTAACGCTCTGTGTTTTGGGTTTGTAGATTTTGTTCTCAATAAAAAATAAGCCACACTGGTGGATTTCAGTCTCCTGCAGGAAAACTATTGCCTTATTTTGGAAAAATGTGTGTGCACCTCCAATAAAAGTTTGGACTATGGAATTGGCATCTTGCAATGCACTGGAAAAGCTTTAAGGACATCTGGAGACTCTTGGTAGAGTTTTAATGAGAAAAAAATAAATAAATATATTGTGACTTGTACAGTATTAAGTTTTATTATTCATTATTATTAGTGAGAATTGTCTGTGTGTGATTAATGTTATGTGAGAAAAAAAAAATAAAAAAATCTATTGTGACTTGTACAGTATTGAATGTTATATGAATATTTGCAAGTTTTATTATTCATTATTATTAGTGAGAATTGTCTGTGTGTGATTAATGTTATTATGTTTATGTATATGTATGCTTGTCTGTTTATTTTTGTTTGTTTCTATGTGTTTTTGTTAATACGTTAAAATAAAACAATCTTAATAAATACATTGTGTAAAAAAGCCACAGTAGGCAGTGAGTTTAAAATGAATAATTCAATCTAAAGAAATAGATTTTATAAGGGTGAATATGTTTGTAGTATTTCCACGATAAATAGAACAGAAATTAGCGCAGAAACCCACTTTTTTAACCTTTTTTATATTCAGTTTGTACCTTGATTTTGGACTCCTCTGTTGCCACCGTCCCGTCAGTAACTACACACTTATTCATTGCTTCGTCCAGGAAGTTGTGGAGCTTCTCGCTGTCATGAGTCGGGTCAGATCCAGCGGTTTCTATAACGATGTAAAATGGGCAATCTGGAAAAAAAAAAGTCAAAAATGTTAATATATATTTTTTGTTTTGTATCATATTATTGCAAATTATGAACTCTGCAGTACCTGATATTGGGTTTGGCAGTTTGAGGTGTGTGTTGAGCAGCCTCATACATTCACTGTCCAGAAACTCAAACGCAGACAGGATTTCTCCCAGCATCCCTCTGCAAAGCTGGAACGTCTGGAGGAGTTGTTCAAATGTCTCACAACCTAAAATAATACAATAAATAACAGCTCACTTCACAAATTCACGAAAAATAGTGACAATTTTACATTTTTAAGCCATAAAAGGTTGAATTAATCACTTTTGAGACTCATAACAGATCATTCTTGGCTGTTTCATTATTTTGTATTATTATTAGCGTACCTAGGAACACCACATTGACGGACTTGGGTTTGCGTGGACACAGCACGGACACGGCAGTGATGACTCCCAGTGTTCCCTCTGAGCCGATGAACAGCTGTTTGAGTCACTTTTCAGACTCATAACAGATCATTACAGGCTATTTAATGATTTTGTATTATTATTAGCGTACCTAGGAACACCACATTGACGGACTTGGGTTTGCGTGGACACAGCACGGACACGGCAGTGATGACTCCCAGTGTTCCCTCTGAGCCGATGAACAGCTGTTTGAGGTCATATCCTGTGTTGTCCTTTCTCAGCGTGTTCAGACAGTCCAGAACCCTCCCATCAGCCAAAACCTACAAGAGAAAAGAATAAAGAAGCATTTTATGGAGCTACAGGATTCTCTGATTGTGGCAAAGATGAACCGGGGTCGACAGAGTTGGGTTTTAGTTCTTGGTTTTCCAAAAAGTGATGCAGAAAAGAGGGAGTCACTGCGTTTGAATGAGCAGAAGTTTCTCGTGCAGGTCATTTCAGTACAAAACCACTTCAGATAAGATAAGATAAGATAAGATTTGCCTTTATTAGTCCCACAGTGGAGAAATTCCAGTGTTGTAACGACCAGTTCAAGAACAGCAGGAAAATGGAAACATGCAATAAAACAAGATAATAGATAATGGCTTGAAAATAAATATAGAGGAGCAAAAAATATATAGTAGAGCATAAATATAAAATACCAAAATAAAAACAAAAAACTATTATGTACAATAAAAGTAACAGTGCAGCATAGATGACCCAGACCTTAAAAGCATCTTTCAATTTATTTAAATCATCTTTATCTTTAGTTTGTCTTATTTATTTTTATTTCTCAGTTTGTTCTGTTATTATTTCATTTGTTCATGTCATGGTTATATAAAGTATTTTTATTTTTACAAATCAGGTGCTGATGCAGGAGTTGGGAGGAGAGGATGAGGGAGCAAATCTGTGTGTTTTGTATTGTAAGTTGTGTATTCTGTCTATTGCATTGTATCGTACTGTAGTATATTGTGTAGTACTAATATTTTGTGTTTTTTGGACGCCCTCAAAAACGAGATTGCACATCTCAAGGAAAATAAAATAAAAGTTTGTTGTGTGCTGTGTGTTACAACATTTCCATGGAAACAAGGAGGAGGAGAGGCCCTACTACAACCAAATGAGTCAGGTTTGTGGAGATGCAAGCGCAGTTTACATGTTTTTAGTGCAATAAAAACATCAAATTATTTTGGCTAAAAAGTTAAATATTGTGGCTTTAAATGAACTCCCTGTAGAACACACATCACTCCCCCAAAAAAGAAGAAAAAAAAAAGGGTTCAAAATGTATATGTTTGGAGCCTAAAGACCAAAATGTGAATAGTTTGGGCTCGTTTTCCACATTATTGCTGTAATTAATTCTGAATAAACTATGATCTATACATACAGGGTTCCCACTATTTTTCACTGACAAAATTTCAAAACTTTTCCATGACTTTCTAATAACTTTACAGCTCCTGCATGTGGAGAATTTAGCTTTACTTTTAGGGCTAAATATGAAATGTGAATCCTTTCCACTCACCTTATGCCATTATAGTTTAACATTCAAAATACTAGTGATGCATTTATTATCATCTTCTTATTGTGTATTGTCCTGGAGTGTTTCCTGCAGAACATTTGTTAGTCCAGGTGGTTCAGAGACATGTGAAAATAATCAGGAATAATCATAATATTCTACTGAGAACTTAACAAAACGTTATACATGCCTCAAAGCTAAAATTGACATTGACATTTTACATTTCTTTGACTTTTCCAGGAATTCCATGACCATGGGAACCCTGCACATAGATTAACCATAATGGCTTTTGACAATAATTATGGCATTCTCAGACAGAAAGCTACATCTCCTTCATAAAAACACATGAACGTCATCTTGTAATTTAGTCACATCACGTATAATAATGGACTTAACTGTATGGCAATTGTTATTTCATTTTCAGACTGCTCACCACTTCCAGCCCCAGCACGGTGCCTCTCAGAGAGCCATAGCGCAGCAGCCTGAGCCCCCCCGCGTTAGTCGCCACGTTCCCTCCAATATGGCAGCTGCCCTTCGCCCCCAGGTCCAGGGGCATGATGTAGTCCTTCTCCTCGAGGTACTGGGACAGGCTCTCCAGCACACAGCCCGCCTGGCACGTCACTATACCTGCGCAAGAAGAGATGTTACGGCCATGTTGCTGCTATCAAAATGGATTTTATTTTCATATCAAGATTCAGTTTGAAGACGTCTAGGATGTGAAAGATCAAGGAAATATTGACTGCTAAGTGAGCTTTAACCCATGTTAGAATGGATTTACCTCATCAAAATACACCCAGACTTGTATTTTGTTTCATTCACATTTGAGTAAACCCTTATTATTATCATCCTCTCTACATCTACAAAGCTCAAAATGCTCTGTTCTACCTTGCTCCACTGTGTTTTTAAAGTCAATAGACCTTCAGATGACCACTAAATGAAACAAAACACAACTCTAGGTATTATGCAACATCATAACACAACCAAAAGCCCACAATTTTGCATAATATAGGATCTGTAAACCACCATTATAATATTTGGCAGTTACATTTGTTGGCAATTGTCACTGTATATAAAATGTACAAGAAGAATTCCCATAGCGGTACTATTGTTTACTGCCCCACTCGTACTTACCAGAGACGTGGTCGAAGCTGAGCACGTTGTTCATGAGAGCGGTGGACAGGATGATCTCGTCATACACTGGCACACTGCCCCCCACCAGGCCAGTGTTACCCCCCTGAGGGTTCACGGCCAGGTTACGGCTATTACAGTACCTGTCAACACAACAGGAATGAAAAAATAAAGGAGTTATATTGTTGTGCATATTGTAATTAAACTATAGATTGCATAAAGAAGTAACCCAGGTCCATATTAGGAACAGAAATTGATTTACAAACAAAATAGCTAAATAAAAACACCAGGATCACGTAGAACAGGTTAATATGGACATTTTAGCGTAAATTTTTCAATGTAAAGTCGATTGGAAATGGAGTCTATGGAGCCAGAAGCGCCCTGGTGCTCACTTCCTGTTTGGAACACGGCCACTAGCGGGTTAGTTATGTCCAAATAAATATACAGTTTATGCATAAAACTGAGAAACAGTTGAAAAAGTAAGTTAGCCATCACTGTTTGTCAGAAGAGAATAACGCTGTATAAAAACGTATTTATAAGGGACTACTTGATAAACTGAATGTAAATCTAACTTGTTTTAATCACTTTTAATACATGATCTCATTATTGTCAAAAAATTGGCCGCTCTTAAACCGGGAAATGGAAACATTTGGTTATTTTACTTCCTAAAAATGGAATAGATTTCACAGACATGCAAAACTGGACACAATAGCACCGCACTGGAGCCACCGCTATTTGAATAATGTGATAAACATTAAGAATGACACCTACACCAGTTTGGTTTGTTTGGTTTGTTTTGTGCCTGGGACGTGCCTGGTGCTTTTGTCTCTTAACAGATCTGACATTTCTGTTCGGAAAAGCTTACACGGATCTTTCACCACAAAAGTTACATAGTGCTTCAATTCTTGTTTTCAATGCTAAAATATTTGAAGCATCATCCAGTGGTACATACTAGTTATACTATAGTGATACCTATGACCACAATTACTACTAACCTAAGTATTTGAGAGACTTCATTTGTAGTCTGAGGCCGTAACAGCACCTCACTGGAACCTATGAAACAAAAAGAATTCAATTTGAATCATCAACCAGGTGACATAAAACCTAACCCTAAATAGAAATAAATGAGGACAAAGACTAATTTTAAATATGGACTACAAAAGCAAAGGTCAAAAAAGGTGGGAAAAAGGTAAAATCTAAATCTAAATGAAACAGATTATTCAAATTTTGCCACCAGCCATACTCAAGGACTGAAGAAGGTTATGTCTTTATGTTTTTAAAGGGCCCATATTTCACTGTTTTCTGATTTATGATATAATGTTGTTTCCTCTTTTAAAACATAAAGAGTTTTGTTTCATTCACACATTAATTAAATACACAAATCTTGCAGAAAACACTCTTTTCTACCCTGTGATTTCATGTGGTAATACATGCTCCATACAACTTCACTAGAATAATTTGGATCATTTCAGCTCTGGAATTGCCAATCCCTTTTGAAATAAAGCCAAAATGTAGCTGCTAACCTGAAAACTACCTCTACACGAGGAGGAACATTGTTTTGAGTTTTGGAGATGTAGACAGGTTAATAATAAAGGATTACTCAAATATGTGTGAATGAAGCAAAACACAACTCTAGGTGATTTTGATGAGAAAACAACATTATAACATGACTAAAAGCTCACAAGAATCCATTTTGTGTAATATAGGACATTGAAAGGTATAAAATCAACAGTGCAACTACTAAAAATACAAATATATCCATATACATTGGGACAATTAAAATAGTGATAAAATGTTCTCTTCTCAACTGACAAGTATAAAATCTACATTCCGTTACCTCTGACAGATTTGAGCCAGTCCACGTTATTAGACTCCAGCAGGTCCGGATCTGTGATGGTCCTGCCTGGAAGAATGCTCCGGAAATAGTCCAGGTCTTCCTCAGTGACCCTGGAGAAAGGCAGTCTCTCTGGGGGTGAAGATTTGGATCTCTCGGCATTTTCTGTGGTTACATTTCGAGTGTTGCACCTGGAAGGGTAAAAACAGCTGGCTGCTGTGGGACAAGGAGAGTCGGAGGGTGCTATCCTGCGAGCGGCGGACACTTGGGCGTATTTTAGAGTTGACTTGAGTCCAAATGCTCTCTGGAAAATCCTTGCCATGTCTGGTTTAGAAAAGAAGCTGTGAAAAGAATAGTATTTGTTTAATATAGTTACAAATACTATGCATCAACAGTAAACAACATTTCGCTATTAAAAGCTTAAAGTAATAGGACGTATTGCAGAGTTTTAGATGTCCACCACCTGCGTGTAACCATGGAGATGTTTTTGCTTTGTCTGGAATGTTCCCCAGTACGACCTTAAACATACGTATCTATCTCTATGAGCGCAAAGTTTAATGCCCTACTATGGAATATTACATATTTTACATCTTTACTTGAGCAATACATTTCCCAAATACTTTTTTTTCCTCTTGGGTAATTTCCTGGACTATTATTCTGTACTTAAAATAACGTTACTCTTACTTAAGATACATTTTTGGAAACATGCGCGCAGTAGTCATTAAACGTAGCATTTTTTATTGAATTTGGTAATATTAGTTGTGTTGAGCTATTTAAATTCTTCTTGTTTGAGTTATTTTCTGTAAACAGCTGGTAGTTTGTACATTTTACCATACATACATACATACATACATACATAGATACATACATACATACATATACCAGTAAACCCAATTTGCAGTGGGGGTTGAATAATTTTGATCACAACTGTATAAACAAGGTTATAGGAAAAAGGTTACATAATGCACCTTTAATATGTTAACCCCAACAAAAGTGCTATTGTTAACACTGAAATATGAGAGATGATTTTACTGCATACTGTGGACATTTCGAATAAAAAAATACTAAAATACTGTTCAGTCTAAGAAGCTACAATCTAAACCTCATATATGATTACTGTCTAACTCTGTCTTATATGTATATTCTCTTTATACAGTCTAACTATAGTACCATGCTAATCAAAGTCAATGCTTACTGGTAAATAACTCATGCAAAATACATAATATCTTTATACGTACCACCGTGAGTCACTTTAAAATGTGCATTTTTGCCGTGGAGGTCTTTTCGCTTGAATTTGTGCTCGAAAGACCAAGTTAAAAGTCAAAGTTACGCCACTGTTTACAACTGTTTTACAAGCTGCAGGCTGAAGCTAACCCCTGCACAGGAAGAGATTCGAGGGGGGCGGGACAAAGAGAGGATCAAGAGCCAACCAGAGGGTCGCTTTTGTTACACGGACCAATCACGCAAGCTCTTGGTTACCACGCTACAGCCAATGACTTAACGCAACCGAGCGCGTGAAATGGTACGTAAACAGTGTATTCATTCATAAATAAGGGCACGCTGTAATATAACTCGTTGGCTTTTGAATATATTTCCAATTAATATCCTTCCATTGGTCCTAGCATGAATGAAAAAAAGGAAAATACTGAAATATTCAAATGCAAATGCATTTTGATTTGTTAAAATGATGTTCTAATCCAGACTTAACTTAATTCTTAAAAATAGCATTCTTGTTATAGAAAGCATATTAAATAATACTGTTATTAATTGCCTATAAATGTACAATCATTTCAGCCCTAACAGAGGTGGGTAGTATTCAGTTACATTTACTTGACTGACCTGAGAAAATTGTATTTTTCTTTTTTACAGCATACGTTTATTCCTACTTGAGTAATATTTTCAGTTAAGTAACATTACTCTTACTAGAGTAAAAGTTTTGGTTAGTGACAAAAAGCTTCATATTGTCAGTATGAAATTATTTGAACACTTGTTTCGTATACTGCTCCTTCTGATATGATTTTGTTTTTCATATGTTTCTGTCTATCCTAAATGTTTGTCTATCCAGATTGTATGTATTTTATTTGATGTATTATTGATGTTTTTATATATTATTTGGTGTTTTGTTCTGGATTAACTTCAAATTCTAAATTAGAGTTTACTCTTTAAGTTACATGAGTAGTACGGTACATTGCTCAAATACTTTTTTTTCTCTTACTTGGTTAATTTCTTAGATCACTTTTCTGTACTTCTACTTGAATAATATTACTCTGAAATAATGTTACTCTCATTTAGCCCTAGCATGTATAGAAAAGATGACAATTCATAAAACCCTTGTTATAATTCAGTGTGTAAGTGCATATTTTGAAACCAAGACGCTTAAAATATATAATACAAGGTTTATTTTGTAGTACACTGCAGCATGCAACATTGACCACTTCATCCCAGCAGTATTTGGGCAAAGTACCTATTACTGCTGGCCTTTTAACACTTCTAACACAAAGGATAGCAACTCGACATCTGATCTGAATACTCTGAATTGATTTTACATTTTGATTTTAGGCACTGGCGAAACATTGAAATCCAGAAATCAAACCTTGGACGTATGAACACTGACAGACGTATACTGAAGTCACAGAACTGAAAATTTAAAGACAGTATTTTTCACAACACACGTGGAACTGATCCAAAACGCCATTACTTTGGGTATGTATGTATCACATGCTTCCGACGTAGCAACACTGACGGTAACTGAACACGAGCAAAAACATCACATTTGATTTTATGGAATGTAAACCCAAACTTAAGCATCCCAGCTGGGTCAACAGGCGAGTTCACGACATTCGATTTCATAATTTCCGATGGAGGGCAGAGGCCATTCTGATTCTATGGGAAATTTGCTGTTATTAAAAAGAAAATGCAAAGCGAAACTCTACCACTGTTGAACTGTTATTATATGTTGTTATTATTAAGACAAATAAGACAAATTGAAATGAAAACTGGCTTGGAGTACTTTTAACTGACGACTACATCGCATTTTGAAGCTTTGTGAAAGGTTTTATGATAGAAAAGACAATGAACTTTGGCAGTTTTGGCAGTTTTTTGTTTCACGTAGACAGTAAACTTTGGCAGTTTTGGCAGTTTGTTTCACGTAGACAGTAAAGATGTGACAAGATCCCGTCCCAGAAGATCTCGCGAGATTTTTTCCCTATGTTTTCATGTTCAGATTGTATAAAAAATGTTACGTACTGATTAGTTACAATTTTGAGAAGCAAAAATATTAAAGTAAATCTAAAATGGTCAGGCCAAAATTGGGAACTGGATTGTTCAAGTATTGTCCTTATTATAAAGAATGTCAAAGTCTCGTCTTGTCTTTGTAGATGTGATCTTGTGTTTCATCTCATACTGTGGAAATTACAGTACGTTAGGTCCAGAAATACATAATTTTTTCCCCCATGTATTTTCCAAAGTACAGATATATTGTATAAGCAGCTCTGGAGGTCAAAATCCATCCATCCAAGTCCATTGTGACCTGTTTGCGTCTAATTATGAACCGTTTTATTGTCTGATAACCAGGAAGTGCAAGTTAACATCATAGTTTTGGTCATCGTTACAGTCTTTAGTGCCAAAACCACTCACTGGTCTTTCAGACTTGTAAAAAATGTGTTGAATAATTTGGTTCTGAATGCGTAAGATAAGTGCGTGATAACTTTGAACCGCCGCGAACCGTTTAAAATACTTCTGCTTTCATATTTTTCAATCAATACAGCAAATTCTACCACAGAATTCTGAACTATCCTCCATCTCAGCTTCACACTAAAGAGAATGCTATGTCACGTGAACCTAACCTCTTAATGCAATCTTAAATGAACCCTTTCCTTCAGTATTTGTAGCTGCCATTTTGAATACCGCTTTAAACCACATGGAGCACTGCAAACGCGGGCAGTGTTTCGCGGACCACGTGATGCGCAGTAGAACAGTAACGAGCAAAGTGGTCCTTGCGTGGGTGTGGATGTTAGCGGCGGGCTCGCTAACATACAGTATATAAGCCAGTTCTTGGTCAGTAGTGCTTTTCAACAGGGCCCGGGGCTGTCTCTTCCCATCTGCCGCCGGTCGTACTCCGATATCAGCTTCTTGATATGTGCCAGTTTGCTGTGCAGGTACTCGCAGCGGATTTTGTCCTGGCTGTAGTTGGGGTTGGACTGAAGAAAGAAAGAAATTCAGTTATTTTTCATGTTGTATTTTTAGTAGGTTGTTCATGTTTGAGAGCTGGATGTGATACTGGTAGATAGAAACATGCACATCCAATAATATTTGCGACTGCATCCTGGGTCTAAAAACAAAAACTGTGCAAAAGAAGAAAGAGATCCACACTAGTTCTTTCAGTGACACCACAATGTGATGTTTCAGGTCATAGTTCTTTCAGTGACACCACAATGTGATGTTTCAGGTC
>JACN01091725.1:0-15760 GCA_000787155.1 Scartelaos histophorus
GTGTGTGTGTAGTCCATGTTGTTCCGATGGTGCGGGTTTAAAAATGTGGAACTAATCAATGAAGTCCTAAAGTCCTAAGTGTTCATCATTGTGCCTTGGTCCCCATGAGCACATATCTCCATATCTCACATGTGCAGTGGAGGGACATGCAGCCAGGACCAGCTGTGGACTTATTTAATACTGGGTGTTTTTGCATTGTGTGTATGTCTGAACCTAAAGGTCCTATATTACACAAAATGTACTCTTTTAAGCTTTTAGCCATGTTAGAACGCTGTTACTTCCTCAAAAACATATTGGAGTTGTGTTTTGTTTTATCAATCACACATGCACGAGTAACATGTATTATTAGTCTGTCTACGTTTCCAAAAGCACAGAATGCTCTGGTCCACCTTGTGATGTCATGGCACATTAACAGCCTTTTCCCTTCCAGACTTTCAATTCCAGGGGTGAAATTGTCCAAATGATGCTAGTGAAGGTGTATGGAGCTTAATACCACATGTGAGCACCTGTATTACCACATAACATTATAAATTGTTTTCTGTTTGAGAGAAAAACTTGGCCTGAATATACAGAATTTGTGTGCTAAACATTTGTTAAAAAAATAAAAAAATAATTTAAAAAAATTGATGAGGAAACAAAATAGTAACATGGCATTATATACATGATGTAGTGCAAGTCATGGTCATTTATTAGGCTCATTATTTTTGGTGTGTTTTTCTATACCAAAGCATGATGGGAAAACAGAACACAAACAGACCCCAATAAATGTGATTATAAATTTAAATGTCCACAAATCTGTCTGTAAATGTTTTATGGGCCTTTCTACTGATTCAGCTATTTAATTGTTTTGATTTCTATCCAGTTTAGGCCTTTATCCATAATTTGTTATGTAATCATCATTTGTTACTGTAATTCTCTCATTCACAAACATGTTTGGGGGCATCTTTTCATTAAAGGTGCACTGTGGAACATTCCTAGTGGAGGGTTTGCCACCTGTTTGTCTCCTCCAAATCAAATAAAATGTCATTGCTTTGTCTAAAATGTTCCACAGTGTAGATTAAACCTGCCAATCACAAGAGAGACAAGCAGGTTACAGCACTGCTCTACATTACACATCAGATCTGTGGGAATCGTATTCACTGAAGAAATTATTGTAATTTTTAGCAATCCAAACACCTGTGATGAGCACATGCTCCACTGTACATTACACATCAGATCTGTGGGGAGTCGTGCCTTTTTACTGAAGAAATGATTGTATTTTTTAGCATTTGAAACACCTGTGATGAGCACATGCTCCACTGATATGTTTAATGTCACACCATGGAACATTCCAGGAAAAGCAACATCTCCATGGAGACAAGTAGGTGGTGGGCCACAGTGCACCTTTAACAAAATGTGATAAAGACAAACTCTTCACTTGTAAAACCAGTGATGAAATAAGGAAAAGTTCAAGCGTACACTTCCATCGTTTGATTTCTGTTTATTCAGCTTTAGATAAAACAGAACTATTTATTTTATCTAAAACAAATTGTGAAAATCTGTAACACACTCCATCCTGTCATCTAGTCATCCATTCTGAGAAAAATCTGGACCAGGGGGTATTCTGCACCCACGAAAAAACAAGAAAAGAAAATAAAGCTCAAAAAATAGCAAACATTTAGTGGACTTTTTTTTTGCTCTTTTGCTTTTTTTTTTTTCTTTTTTTTTTGGCTTAACTTCAGGTCCCTAAATCTCATGTTTCGTGACATCTGCATCAGCTTTGACATGGCAATAGTCTGCGCTACAAAGGGTTCAGAAACAAAACAAAAAAATAAGCTGGAATGGCAAGGGTTCAATAAAAAATAGTTGCGGTTGTCACACAATTGTACATTTTAGTTTTTGAAACGTGTATAACGCTGTGCGTAGATGTGACAAATTTATGCAACTTTCCCATTTGAAAAAGAGCCAAGATTCAAAGCTTTACCTAATTCTATATTTGGTCCTAAAGTGTAACACAATAGCACTATATGTTCCTATGGCTGAGTTGAGTTTACTGCAGTTGTCAGGGAGAATGTAAACTTAAACAAGCCCCCGGATTAGGAGAGATCCTGCTCTGCACAGAAGAGCAAAGCCGTGAGCACAGTCTCCTAATTCTATCCTTATTAAATAAAGTAGATTTGATGTAGCGTTCGAGGCCCACCCGCTGAGGTCATCCCCGTGTGAGTTTACGTCTGCATTGTTTGGTCACTGGGCGGGTTCTGTTCCACTGGTTCTGATCAAACGCACATGTGCTTCAGACACTCATTTTATTTCATTTTTAAAAAAAAATAAACCTCTTATGAAAGACTGAGTGGTTGTGATTGAGCCCAGACTGTGTTAAAATCAAATATTTGTACATCCTGATGTTCTGGCAGTGACTTTTGGAATGTTATTTTTGAATAGGCAAAATTATTCTTCCTGCAACCAAAACTAAATACATTTTTATAGGGCTCCTTTCACTAAAATGAGCTGATAAGGTGCTTTACAGATTAAAAAAAATCATATTTAAAAAAAAAGCTCAAATGCAGAAACATTATAAAAAAGAATATCATCAGAAAAAACGAAATAAAATAGGTCAGCAAAAAAAAAGGCAAGTCTATACAGGTAATTCTGGTTTTAAATGGTTCCACAGATCTCGCTGTTTTAATATTAAGGGAGAGTGGAGTCCAATACTAAAACTATTCAATTATGTTGTTGTGTCCTTTGGCAAGACAAGACTGTTAGTGCATGTGACAAAGTAAAATGACTGTAGTTAAGTATAAATTTTAGTTATCTGATTTTAAAGTGGACTTTTTACATTTATTCCACCAAATCTGAGCGCAGGGATCTGTATTTTTAAACATAATTATACACATAAAACAGCTAAAGAAAAAAATAAATTCTATTCCGACTCGAATCCATTTTTTTCTCATTTTTGGTGAACAAAATTTTGCACAAACCTGCCTAATTACGACATTTGAAGCCCTGAAAATATTTGCAAAATACCTTTACTTTTAAGTATAATTTTAAAGTGGTACTTTAATACTTTTACTCAACATTTTCTTTCTTTTTTGGATGAGTTTTATTACTGTGAGTTGGTAAGTATGTTTTATTGGATGAACAGAGCAGGCTGATATCATGGGTAATACTTGCTCAGTGTGTAACATTAGAGTTTGGAGCGAGGTCAGATGAACTGTCACAGCTGGAGGACATTCTGCACAATCCCTGAGCTTCACCGCCAAACTGTGAACACATCCTGCTCGTGTCTACAACATATGACCTCATCATCGCTACAGCAAAGCATGATGGGAAAACAGAACACAAACAGACTCCTCCAGAGAACAACTGGAGCCAGCAGCAGTGTGTGTAATCATGACATAACTTTACGCTAAATATTGTTGCAGATGATTGGCAGTGGAAAGTTGGGCAATGATGTACCTTGTTAAGAACACGCAGCTCTTTTTCATGCAGTTTGGGGGTTTGACGCTAACAGAAAGCACTTCTCTGTTAGAAGTTCTGTTATTTTGAGTAAATCTGGGCGTTTGAGTTAATCTGAGCGTTAAATTTGAGTTAATCTGAGCGTTATTTTGAGTTAATCTGAGCGTTATTTTAACACAGTCTAATCTGAAACTTGGTTGGATCTACAACAGGTGAGACACATAAAATGAAAGTCACAAGTTACCAAGCATTAGCCAACAGTTTTTCACTCTTTAGTCACTCTCTCGTTTTGTTGAAAGTCACACAGGACCATGCACGCTTGTATTAATCACAGGCTTTGTGCGACTAAATTGTAATTATCTTGTCTATTTGTGTGGAATAGAAAACAAAAGCAGCCTCCCTCCGCACTGAGCTGCTGCCACATACAGACTGGAGCTGGAAACATGAGCACAGCCAGGCAGCACTGACACAGCCAGAGTGAGTGAGCTCAAACATTTTAAGTGAAAGCAGATGAGAGCAGGTCATGTGACTTGTGCCTGACACCTCGCTCCCTTCACACCACCAGATCAAGAGTTACTCCTCTGTGTATTGGACTTATCTGATGTACTGTTAAAGTCAATGCTTTTATACTGATTGGAAAATCGATAACCCTGATAAGAAGTAAAACTGGAATGCCATAAAACAGAACTTGCAACACGGGGAAAGAAACACACGTCCTGAGTCCAGGGAACTAAACTGTGGCAAAATCAACCATTTTTAAAACTAAAATCAGAAAATTACACATTTCAATACAAATTGAATTTTGTTTCATTTAGTAACACATGTAATGTTTATCAAATATTTTCTTTCCATGTTTACCAATATTCAAGTTGAATTTAAAAAGTGTGAAGAGCAATTCATCACCTTATAAAAGAATCTTATAAAAAGTCCCATTAAGTGTTGAAGTGTTGATCACAGACTCAAACTTGTTCTCAGTTCAGGAACCATGTGGAAAAGGGTTGCCAGGTGCTGCACGGAGCAGTAACTGAATACATGTACTGTGAATATGTATTCTGAATAGTTCTTTTTATTCTGGTACAGTTACTTTTTTCAGAATTTCAGAATACAGTTACTTTTCTAATTCATAGTAATACATTGTTGTGTATGATCACACACTGTAGACTCCAAACTGCACATTATTAGAGAAAAAAAATAAATCATGCTTGTGGTGAGTGCAATTTTTCCTCCTCCAATTAGTGAATAAGAAAAGTCTTATGCTGGAACAAATATGAAGCTGTTTTAATCCTATGTTGCATTTTTACACTATAATATAAATGCCTCTCAGTGTAAAAGTTCTCCAAGTATAGAATACAGTACTTTAAGTGCACCACATATCAAAATACATTTTAATGCAGTAATTCAGCATTTTGTAACTAAATACCAGCCAATAAACAAGGGCCTGATGGAAATATGGAAAAGGTTAGCAGTTGTGAGACAATTTACTAACACAAACTCATGAATCAAATTATATTCTAGAAAATAAATTTAATTTTCAAACAATTCATGGAAAACACTTCTCTCCAAAAGCAGAGTTATACTTCCTCTGAGAATTTTTACTGTTGCCAAAAATACCAGAGGAAATGACTGGTGTGTGTACACACCTCTTGCCTGACAATGCCATCCTAATCACCTAAGTACATATAACATGTAAAATACAGGGAACTGCAGGGATGCCACTGCCAAACACACACACACACAGACACACACACAGACACACACACACACACACACACACGCACACGCACACGCACGCACACACACACACACACACACACACTTGAGTCTTGGATTGATGCCATTTCATTTTACCCTCTGTTATAATGTCATGTTGTTCTCAAAAACAAAACTGGAGTTGTGTCGTTTCTTTCACATATGTTTAACACACAAGTTCTTCCCTTATAAAGAAACAGTCAACCTTGTGACGTCATGTGCTAATACAGGTGTTTAAGTGTTTAACTTTATACACATTAGAATCATTTGGATCATTTCAACCCTGGAACTGTCTGTCTTTATTAGACAAAAAGTAAAACGAAGCCGTGAAAACTACTGCCCCATGACATTACAATGTGGAACCCGAACCCTGGTAAAGGTTTAGTCAAACAAGTGAATGGAACAAACCCCTTCTCCAGGTGCTTTAATGAGATTATAACACGGCTTTAAGCTCACAAGAAATCATAGCATAATATAGGACCTTTAAATGATAAATATGTTATTTCATTAGTAAATTTTTGCCAATTTAGTTGTGAAAAGTGCCTGATTTGTCCAGATAAACCTGACTTCATTCACGG
Organism: Scartelaos histophorus; assembly: GCA_000787155.1. NCBI lineage: Eukaryota > Metazoa > Chordata > Actinopteri > Gobiiformes > Gobiidae > Scartelaos > Scartelaos histophorus. Next base: position 5,763 of record JACN01091725.1, read on the forward strand.
CTGAAGTTCACCTCTCATAATCGTTTTGTCTGGGCCACGTCATGGCAGTTTGAGTTGTTCTAGTGTTGAGGTATTATGGTTATATCCCCTTTTTATCAATTGCTCACACAAGAATGTTCTGACATAAAAAGGACAAGGGCAATGTGATATAGAAAATATTTACAACTTTATTTCTCATTCAAAATAGTTAAAATATTCCTTATATTGGGTACACAATTACTATGACATCAACTATAAATGTTGCTAAACAATATTTAAAGTGTGTTCATGTCAATAGGGTAAAAGTGCGGGTGCTTGTGCCATCCCTGAGGTCTAACCTTGCTCTGCACTTCCTTTAGGCGCTTGGGAACAGGGGAACAATATACATTATCTTCGGAAGGACATTACCAACCACCCTGTATACAATGAAAAAGCATTTACTGGTAATTCAGGGGAGGGGCGCCCTTCATGGACCACACAGCACCTCAAATCCAGTTCCCACAAACACATTTGAGCAGGTTTTTACACCACAGATACTGAACATCTGCAGCACTTACACGCCACATGCCACACGAGCCGAAAAACCCAGATTACTCTACTGCGTGCGCACTTTAATAGATCCATGGTGCACCTATTTCTACTGTGCAATCAGTGACGCTCTGAGTCATGCAGTGCGACGCAAAGGTGGATGCATTCACGACACACCGCGGTTGGGAATTTACAATTTCACCCGGTTACACCAGGAAGAACTTTTTCAGAATGGTTATGTGCCATGGACTGTTGCAACATAATTTCTTTTTTGCATTAGTATGAATGGGGCTCCTCTGGATCGTCACACACTACTCACAGATTCAGCTATGTGAAAGTCTTAGTCATAAAGGATTTCCTATGATGTGTTTTTACTAGTTACCGCGGTTACTCATCTTTGATCAATTTCATCTGTTTCATGAGCACAAGCAGTGGTTCTACTCCAAACTTTATTTTAAAAGTTATATTTCTTGTTCAAATTGCTCTCAAGTTCTACCAAGCATCTTTTTTTTTTTTTTAAACCACCTGTAATTGAATAAATCTAAGGTAGAGAAAAGTGCACCTTTAAATTGGTTTATAATCCGTCTAATATCCTTTGTACTTGGCTCCATAGAGACAGAATAGTTTATGACAGAATAATAAAGTTTGATTAAGTAAGAATTTAAACACTATATGAGTTTCCCTCAGTCATGTTTTATTGCTGTGTGAAGCGCATGGAGCTGTTTTACTGTAAGGACACAGATGAGCTCCTGTTGCTGCACATCTGGAGCATCACTTTGCACGTACAGAAACAGAAGCTCTCACTGTTATATGCCCGCTGATGGACTATATGGTCATCCTGTTCATCTGTCCTATGAGAGTCTGGGGAGGAGGTTGTAAAATGAAGCGATGTGTGTGAAGGGATTTGAACAGCAGCGCAACAATGTCAGCTGCTGTGTCCTTGGGCAAGACACTTAAAAAGGCTGAACCCCATTTTCTTCATGTGTAATGTAAATCTGTTTGCCCCAGTACAGATGTATTGTAAAAGCAGCTCTGAAATGAGTTCACTGCACCTATTAAGAGACCATCTCAAAACGTACATGTTTATCGCAGGTTTTAGAGAAAGTTGTGTACAGTCACCTCAGTGAAGACATACAGAAACTACTCTTCTAAAGGTTTTTAATGACCTGCTTTTAGGTGTTGATTCTAGTAAATCTACAGTCGAGCTCCTGCACCCATGTGAAGTCTTTTGGTGCTGGTGGATCAGCTGTAATGAATGGCACCAAGTCCACTTTTGGAGTATTTTTGTCATTAAAGGAAACTGTTGATGATTTCTCTTTAAACTAATTAAATTAAACATGAGTGAGCTTTACCTGACAATGATGTTCTTTTAAAATGCCTTAATTCTGCAATATCTGGACATCTGGTTTACTTTTCAGCTTCTTATATAATCAGAAAAGGTCTTTACGGGCATTACAGTGAATAATTATAATGCTGTGAATGCATTTGGACAGTGGGGGACAGGTTTGGACTGCTCCATATGAACTAGTTCTGTTTATCTATTTTTAAGACAGAAAAAAGGAGTTCGCTTTTAAAAAAAATGAGCATGAGAAACTGGAAATGAAGGTCAGTGGTGCAAAAAATAATAAAATAAAATGCAAAAAAAGTCAGCATAATTGAATGCACCCCTAGTTACTGTTTAGTGCTTATCTTGAGCTTCGTGATTAAACAGAATGATAATTACATGTTTACAGAGTTAATAGGGCCTTTACTGTGTCATTAGCCAAAGTGGGAGTGGGGGAGGCTCAGGCCGAGGTCTGGATGAACTCCAAGAACTCTTGTGGACAAACAGAGGAATTTATCTGGAAATGGTGTAATGAGTTTCAAAATCATATAAATCATTATTTATTTGTGTTACAACATGCGGGACATCAGCCGTTTGAGTATTTTGTCTGAACTTAAAACTGAACTGAAAAGAGCATCTTGTGCCTTTCACACTTTCCCACTATTTATACCACATATATTATTTATTACCCATGCGATAGTGAGAGACATCATTCTGATTCTTTGTATGAAGAATTGTCAATAAACTCTGAACATTTGAACTCACAATGTGTTTGTTTAAGTCAGTGTAGAGTTTACTTTTGATGTGTTACTAAAGCTACTTTTGCAACATCACCATTTTCAGACAAATAAAGTCTTTCTTATCGCACTTTTCTATTAACTGTAAAGTGATGGTACACGAGCCTATTCTGGTCTTGAGCCCATTACCCATTTGTCTCCATGGAGAAGTTATTCCCTGGAATGTTAAACAATATTATATTAAACATCTTTTGCATTTGTTTAGTTACAGATTTATCTAAAAGTTCTTTCATCCCAGCATGAACATGCTTCTGTGAGTGGGTCACTCCACATGTCCAACCTTTCGTCTGACTGACCTTTTTGTTGCCATGAATATACATTCTATTCACATCCTTAATCAGCGCATAGAGAATGAAAAACCTCCATCCAGACTCGAGATCCAGCCACACCTGCTAATTTGTAGCACATGTCTCTCAAATGCAGAGACACGTGAGACATCTCTCCAAAATTCTTGTATTATTGAACTGGAGTGTTTTAGGGGCCACTGTCTGTATGAATGATCGTGTGTTAGCAACACAATACAGAATTCCTGAGAGAAAAAAATTGTTTGGTGCTTCACTTGTTGATTTAGACAAAATCCAAACTGTTTCCTTTATGTAGTTTTTTTTCCTTTTATACATGTAAGCAGTCATGTTTGTTTTTGACACACAAACACTTAATCCACCCTCACACCTGTGCATCATGGCCTCTGAAATCAGGGAGACAGGATCTGAAGCTATGTCCTGTCTCTCTGAAATCAGGGAGACAGGACATAGCTTCAGATCCTCTTGTCTTTGTAAAGGTTTATCATCTTTAACACTGACTTTTATTTGAGGAGAAAACTAAAACTGCTCCCTCCAATCCACCTCTGTCCAAAGTCTGAAATATTCTAATAATGCAGTGGACTTGAGCCTTTTCCTGGGCCTGGGGGGAGTCTGTGGTATGCAGCCCCCTCTGCGTGGATCAGGTCCATTGCTATGCGAGCCATGAGGCTCTGCTGTTTTACATGAAGCACTTTCTCTGGACATCCAAAAGGCCCAACAGGCTTTACACAGAGGGGAGGTACCCTCAAGGTTACATAAGACCTCACAGGAGAGACAGGACCTTGGCTCGGTTACAATGAAGACCTTTATAGGGAAAAACGCATGAAGGGTGTGTATTGTTGTGGTTGAAATGTGATGCCAAACTAAAAAGGAAAAGGCGAAAAGGCAAAAAGGCAAAAAGGAAAAAAGGCAAAAAGGCAAAAAGGCATGTGCTTAGCATTTTGGGCCTGAAATTTTGTGGAATTTTGTTTTGTGGTGCTGGCAAGGTCACCCAAACAGCACTGTGGAGAATACGCTGACCAAACAAAATAACACAATCCTAGTCAATTATTGTATGTAAAGGGGCACTGCATAACTTTTGAGTTGGGTTTTGTGTTGGATGGTGTGGGATCTGCTACCATCTTATCTCCATGGAAATTTATTTTGCCTCCAATGCTCCACAGTATGTAATTCAGCGTATCTATCTGATATGAGTTCAATTACAGGTGTTTTTATTGCTTTAAAAACCTTTAAAAATGCATTCTTACTGTAGCAGTGGTCCCCTCTCCACAGATCTGCCTTGTATCTCGGGCTGATGATTGCCCCATGGAGATAAATAAGTGAAATGCAAAGCAATAACAAGACAAGCATGTGACAGACCCTCCTCCAGAAAAGTTACACATTGCACATTTAAGTATTTCACAAGATTTACTTCAAAGTTACTTTTGGACACAGTGGTAGACTCCATTACTTTTCTGGTGGTGCAGTGGAGTCTCTAATCAAATCTGACTAGTGATTAGGTCATACGATACTACAGCATCTCCATGGAGACAAGTATGACGGACCAGAACAGTTCTTTCCTTTCCATAAAATACATCACCCTTTGTACATTTTTTTTTTCAAACAAACCAAAATTGGATGTCTTTTGTTTTGGAAAACTTGAACATCAATAGACTTTAAATAACAAGATAATATACCCTATTATGGGACGTATCCTCCAATTAAAGTTGACGGTTTAGCCATGTTTTCCGGAGAGAATTCCAAGTCCAAAACTGTTTTCTGGAAACTTTTACAATGACTTTAGCCAGTTACCGTCAACAAACCAAGCCTGAATCCTCATTGACCTTGCCCGTCTGTATTCTCTGTAGATCTCTTTCAACAAGGAACTCAGAAGACGTAACATGGCACCATAAGTTCACACATTTATGACTCTGTTTATATAATATCAACTCAATACTGGGAGAATTACACCAAAGACACAAAATAGTGGAACAGCCAAAGAGGATGGGCAAACAAAGACTCCCAAATCATCAGCCAATAAACACCAGGCTGAAGTAAAGCCCAGGAATAGGGCAGCTTCCTCCAGCCTTGAACCAACAAGCGATAAAAATAACTAGTAATGAAAAATATGTAGTTACTAAATCAGCAAAACTCTTGACCTGAGGGTGGCCTTCCTTCACACAGAGGTAATGCATTAGTCTCATACACAACGCTGATGCTTTTCTCTTATTTACTGCTTTGGAAAGTGACCAGGATTTATTTATTTTTTACCTTTTTTTTTTTTTTTTTTTTACATCTTTTTTTTTTTTTTTTTTTTAACTTTTTTTAAACTTTTTTTAACCTTTTTTTACGCCTTGACCATTTAAATGTGACTTTTGTGTGTTTTCTTTGGTTTATGATACGTAGCAGGTAACACTGTCTGAAATAAAGCAAGAAAAAAGTGGTTTGCCCAAGGACACAACAACAGATCCGATCCAAAGGTTGCCTGTTCCAATCCTTCTCTCAACATAAACATCATTGGTGGTCAAATCACACTAAATCACAGGTTGGCACCCATAGATGAATGTTGTCATTGTGTCCTTGGGCAAGGCACTTAACCCATCTCACCTCCAGTGAATGTGCGTGTGAATGGGTGACTGAGGTGTGACAATTGACCAAATATTAAAATGATAAAATCAATAGGTGAATATAAATAAGCCTAAATATGAGCTCGGGATGTAGCAGCTGCAGTTCATTTTTGTGTCCTGCCAGATTTAGTAGTTGAGGGTTCCAAGCAGCACAGTCCCATAGACAATTTCCTGGAAACATTTAAATAGACTCCTCTCTAAGACTGTCATAAGCCTGTTCAAATGGAAGGTCAAGAAAATCCCATGTGACAAAGTGAACTCTGAATCTTCATTAATCTTTGTCTTGATTTGGATAAAGACAAATAATCTCAAACAGAAGCACGTCGGAGAAAATTTCCAACTTCTTGAGAAACTCCCTCTTCTACTGAGTAACTTAAAGTGACAGAAGAAAGTTAGATTATTTTTCTGGCTTTTTTTTAATTACTGTATCATCCTGAAAAAGTTTATTCACTACTGACTCACACAAAAAAATAAAAGTTGTTAGCGAAATGTGACGTTAAAACTAAAAACAACCATTTTACTCATAGGAACTTTTCTGTTCCAGTCACTACCAACGTCAATGACTTTACTGCCAACTCAAATACAGCCCTTTGTCACCGAGTATCAATAAAATAAAATGTCCAAAACTATCCAAACTCTGAGGAGAAAAACTAAAAGTATTTTGGCAACATTCATCTTGTCGTCAATTCTTTTTTTTGTGTCAGATTAACTTGGCATGTTTCTGCTTCTAGCTGCAATCCTCAGAATGAAGTGACTTTGGTGAAGCTTAAAGTACACTATGTACATTATTTTAAGATGTACTATGTCACTTTTCTGGCTGAAGATCCGCCATCTGCTAGACCAAACCATTTTCTGGAACACTGTTGGCAGAGAAATCTGCCAAGAAGGGTTTAGTGATGTGTTCAAGCATGTGTGCAGCTTTTCTTGGGTCACCTGAGTCACTCACAGCTCCTGCGTCACAGAGCGGGTTTTCCAATGATTATGTTACTATTTCTCAATATAAAAATGATATTATTATAGACTAATCTATGTCACAATTTGTTTTCTCATCAAAAACCGACATGGAGTGCTGTTCCACCTTGTGATGTCATGTGGTAATACTCATACTTTTACACACTTTGCCTTCACTAGAATCTGGAATGACCAATCTCTACTAAACTAAAGGTAAAAGGAGCTGTTCACTTCTGCTTCATGATATTATAAGGTGGAAGACAGTGGAGCTTTGGAGATGTAGACACTCATAATAAAGGATTACTCAAATATGCACAAACAAAATCCCTGTTTAATTATATCCACAATTGTATAATTTTTTTACAAATCCAACAACAAAGAAAAAAAAAGAAGATTTTATAAAATCAGTCTGTAAAGTCACATTTTCCACTGAAGTTCTAATAGTATCTCTCACAAATATTTGGTCTGGACAATTGCTTTTTCCCTCTGTTCTGCAGTAAGATAAGTCTTACAGCTATAAAATCACATGGCATTAACTTATTTTTGCAGCCTTGACTTTTGACATTTGGCTCCTGACTGCCAACTACTGCACACAGATATGAAAGCTAAACAAGCTCACTGACTGGTGACATATCTTTCTATTAATGTACAAAGGAAAGAGAAAAAAATATTGAAGTAGCCATATGTAACACAATAAAGTCTAGGTGGATGTGTCCAGATCAAACACCATAAAATAATAAAATAAACATCAATGCTTATACAAATAGAACGTGTTCAGAGATGTTTTTATACGTCAGCATTAAAACATGTGAGTGATAAAGGCTGAGTGGATCATGGGTTATTGAGTTGTTTAGGCTGATAATTATACTTTTTATTTAATTATTTAATTGTTGTTCTTTCTCAACACACTCCGATCTTGGATATGGTTGGATCACAACCACACTCCAAGCATTTTATTATATTTCACGTGTGTTGTTGCTGTAAACTTGGAAAAGTACCAGGCTCCTCAAAATAAGCATGTGCTTCACCTACACAACCTCAAGAAAGAACTCCAGGAGGAGAGCTTCAAAGTGCCATTTAAACCACCAAAGTGGTTCAAACAATGACCACAGTTCATACTTACAAGAGACACTAGGCACATCCATAGTTGCTTGGTCTCCTCTGTTGTTCTGAGCAGGAAAGTACCAGGCTCCTCAAAATAAGCATGTGCTTCACCTACACAACCTCAAGAAAGAACTCCAGGAGGAGAGCTTCAAAGTGCCATTTAAACCACCAAAGTGGTTCAAACAATGACCACAGTTCATACTTACAAGAGACACTAGGCACATCCATAGTTGCTTGGTCTCCTCTGTTGTTCTGAGCAGGTGAGTTTGCCGTCTGAGGAAAAGGGTTGTGTTAGTGCACGTCGCTGGGCAACATCCTCGGACCTCTGAGATGGACGGATAATAAAATGCACCATTACCCTACAGGAGATAAATACAAAGGCTGAAACATTTTCTAATGATTAATAACAATTAATAATTGTATTCAATTAGCATATCAAGATGGTGTCTTATCGTTTTCAGTGGCTTGTCCTCATTGGTGCAGGACCCAAAACTAATTTTCTGTTTCTCTTACTTACTTTGTTTGCTTCCTCAGTATGGACTCATGTCAGGTCAGTAACATGGATGGAGCGGTGCATCTGGACCAGAGCAACAGCTGCTGGAGCAAAGCTACCGCAGGCTCAGCAGGGCTACGCTACGTCTTACACATTAGGCCCTTTGAGTAACATGGTTTGTTCTTAAATCTGATCTGATATCTAATTTTATAGTCTTAAAAGGTCAGCAACAGAATTCATTCATCTTAAACCGTTTGCAAAGGTCCAAAGTTAACAACATTTAGCACTCTAACCTTCTGATTATCTACAAGTGCTTTTAGGCACTTTGAGGATTTAACAATTTTAAACATTTATGTTGTGAAAATAGACAAGAATCCCTACAAAATTTAGCCTTTGAGAAAGTTGTCAATGCAGTATATCCATGGTTATTACCTGTGCAAATGCAATGCAAAATGAATATACTTTACAGTCTTTGTCAGTGTTTGTCTTATTGAGCTTTTACCATACAGTGCAACATGTACAGAGCATTTATCCTGACTAGAGTAAATTAAAATCAGATACAGACCTGTGCTGGATATTTATATTGTGGAAACATTTCTCTGAATCTGTCTTTGTGTAAATGTGATTTCTATCTGAGACCAGAGCAGTTATTAACATGTATAAAGGCTCAGCAGACACAACTGTCTCCACATCAGGAAGTCCATTGTTGTCTTAGCTGTCCTCAAATGTAAGATAAGTCGATTAGCACATGAAACAACAGTCACTCTACTTTGATATGTGTGTAACTTGTATTTCTGTTGCTCTGAAGGAGATGCTCTGGGGGAGGGTGTTGCTCTCTGGCCAGGACAGGCCTAGACCCCGTCCTTTATTTGCTGTAACATAAACAATAAACCTAAGTCTGTATTCCAAAAACTCACAGAGCTTTACAAATGGATTAGACAACAGACCTTTTAATAACAGACTGACAACTTTCAAGGTCTAATGTGCTATTGTGCTTTTGTGCTTTCTATTGTCATTTGCCATTTGTAAATCATGACAAAAAGTAATCGAAATTGTGAGTAAATGAAAAATGGGCACCATGACTCAGCCTGCTGGGGCAGTTTAAATGAGGTTAAAAACAGCAGCTGCTATGTTTTAAGCTGTGAATCATGTGCGTAGTGAAGGGGATTGTAGAAGAAAATATGGAGAAGATTATAGGTTAGAGGCTCAGAGCATTTTCAGACCTGAGAAGATACTCAGTACATGGAATAACTCAAGTATGCGCAAAAGAAACAAAACACTACCACAGGCTTGTATTTTATTCAATCCAATCCAGTTGTACTTGTCCACATATTTATACAGCACATTTCATAAACAAAACTGTTTCCAAAGTGCTGCACAATACACATCAAACAAGACAATACAAATACAAAATAAAGCTCCATTTAACTCCTCTAAAGTTTCAATAAAACTAGTCAAATCAAATAAGAGCAAAAATACAAATAAGTAAAAGAGGTGTAAAAAAGAAAAAAAAACACAAACAAAAAAATCCATAAATAAAAATAAATAAAAGACACAGAGGAAAAGGCTAATAAGGACCATGCATATTCCAGCTGTAAGAATAGATCACATTACATGGATGGTTTCTGTGCACTGTCTTTGTTTTAAATAAATAATAAAAACATTCACGCCCTCATTTTTGTCCTAATTTCAGATGTAGGAGCTCCAACTAAGTCTATTTTTTCTGGTAAGAGACTGTCAGACTGAGCAGTGTCTCTAGTTAGCGTAATTAGTTAGCCTCCTGGAGGGTGTTGATGACATCAGCTCCAAAATATTTATAGAATAAGCTCTGAACAAATTAGCGCGCTAGCTAGCGGTCTAAAAGCTTTCAGTCACTTTTATTCAAATGATAAAGTAAAGTAAAGTAAAGTAAAG
>JACN01001965.1:0-12242 GCA_000787155.1 Scartelaos histophorus
ACTACTACTGCTACTACTACTAGTTTTGGTCAACAGGGCTACAACAATTAAATTAGAAATCTGCTGCTAAAATAACTGTTTTTATCAATCTACTGAAAGTGGTTAAGGATCTTAATAATATTTTAACATGTTCTTAAACCTATTTACTGTCATAATCAGTACTTTTCCATGGAAACTGACATGACAATCAATTGTGAAAAATAAAACTCTTCTAACTAAAATGCACAATTATCCCAACTGCAATAGAGAATACTGCAAACTTTGTGCACATAGCGTTTCATTTGAAGACCCATTGTATTGTAATCACCTATAAGGCCGTGTGCCCTCAAAAGGACGGCCTGTCTATTGAATCAGCTGCAGCCTGAACAAAACCACACTTTAGTCACTGGTTTCCCTTGGTCAGCACTCTCGGTGTTTTGCCCATGGCCTGGATGGATCAGTGCGCCGCTATGGTGCAGGCACAAAGCAGGGGAAGTGATGTAACCGGCTTTTGAATGGCAAGCCCAGTGTTTGCTGTGTGCTTGGGGCTGCACTGCTGAGGAAATATGCACTTCTGAGGTCACTTAAATACTTTTACCTTTAATAAGTCTGCACGAACATGGTGAGCGTAGGCACGTTGCAGTAATTACTATATTGACTGATTGATATAAAGACAAGCGATGTTTTCTCAGGCTAAATAATGATCTTTTCTTACCTTTTCTTTGGACTAGTGGGATTTCTTTCTTATCTTTTGTAGTATTAAGCCTACATGCTTTCATTTGAAATTGGTTGAATAATAAACATCTATAACTACCTCAGTACAGATACAGTGTATAAGTATGTGCTGTCTACGTTTAATTACAGTTATTATATTATAATGAATTGTTTTATTGTCTGACAATCAGGAAGATAGCATGCTAAGTGTTGTTAGCTTTCCTGTGGCAGCAAAACCATTTTTAAGGCAATAAAAATCGGGTGTGTCTTTAAGTATTTATTTCTGCTATTTATTAATTACTGACCTATTTATTAACAATATGATTCACTTATAGAAAAGGGTTTTCTGTGATTAACCTTGGATCATTATTTGCGTCAGTAGTTTCGACTCTATACTATTATTTATTGTGATATTTTTCTGAAGCAATATATCACACTTCAGAGTGTGTGACAGCAGGCTTAGGTGAGTGGCATTGCTTTGCAGAGAAACACAAAGGTTCTGTCTCTCATGTCACGGCTGCTGCTCTTTGCCAGGGATATTTGCTCATGTCTTGTTGTATGATTCAGTGCTAAACAATAGGCCCACTCGTCTAAGCTTCTCCTGAATATTTCATTCTCAAAGACCCAAGGCCGTACAGTGAGGGGGCGGATCTCGGGAACCACTGCTCAGTCAGCGATATGCAAGTTTAGATACAAACTGAACCTCTGTTTACAGGAACATCCATGTTTACACATGCACTTTTCTTGGAGGTACATGATCTAATCGATGGTGAGTAATTAAAAATGACATTTGCTCCAACAGGATTTTGGTAAATATCAGTGTCTTAAAATATACCTACAATACATGTTTACAGGCTTAAACAGTGAAAAGAAGAACCTGCACATTAGTAGTTTAGTAAAAACGGTTCTGTCTAACTACAGCTAGCATGCAAACAGTGCACAAGAGAGCTGTGTTTATACTATATCAGTACTGCACAAAACTTAATCTTTAAATGTGTCAAAAGCAATGCCATAATTATTTTATTTTAGTACAACAGACGCTGACCTTGTTACATACACTACAATATGTTGTACCAGAAAAATCTGATGTATTTTGCTTAATCCATGTTTGCCACACATTTATCATCCTTTATTTAATGCCATTCACCCACATAAGTGCATTTATAAAAAGCCTTTTCATGTCACTACATTGTACGTTTATGTCCAGGGAAACCAATCTATGAAATGAGCAGGACTAATCCAGCGCCGCATGAAGGTCTGAAGATCACGTTCATCACGTTCATCACGTTCATCACGTTCAGCGGGATGTGCCATAGCAGCTTAGCTCTTAGCTTCACATGCTAAACCCATGTTAGTCCCCAAATATCTGTGCACATTTGTGCCAGTGTCCATATGCTGGTCCTGCTTTAACGCCCCCAAAGGTCTCTAGGTTCAAGTTGTGATTTGTTGAATTGAAAGATTGATCATTGCTTTAGACCTGATTGGGTTTTACCTTTTCTATACATGCTCAATCGGTAAAATAACACTTAGGTATTGATACTTTGCCTCTAAACAGGACCATGGGCTCTTGTTTTGATCACAGGCTCCTGAAAATGATGTGCTGATGTGCACATTGTGTCCCCATGTTAACTGCTAAACATTCCACCATTAGAGACGCATGTAGAACACCCTCAGGCTAATGTCACAACATACTATCAATACTATAGAACAGTTAGAGGCTTTATAGACGTTTTGTAATGGTTAGTCAGTTTTGGCTAGTCTGAGTTAGTCCAGAGTTTGAAGTATTTTTCAAACATTTCAGACCTGGTTTAGTCCTGGTTTTAAACACAACCAGTTTTTTTTGCTAGTTTAGTTCAAGTTTAGCTGCTGGTTTAGTCTCTGGTTTAGACTCCTTTTCCTTCAGTCCTGTTTTAGTCTTTGTTTTTAGACCAGGTTTAGATTCATTGGGCTGTGTTAAGAAAGGCGGAGGTTTAGCCATAGTGATCTTTTGATGTTCACACACAGACATCGGTCTGAGTTGGAAAACAATTGTATCCTTTAATCTCTTGTACAGCCAGAGACCGTTCAGCCATTGATACGCCACACGCAAACGCCAGATGGGAAAGTCATTCAGAAAACAGGGCTTCTGTAATGAGATGGACCACTAATCCCAAGACACATCAACAGCAAAAGTCAAAGTAGTGCCAAAAGCAGGTCAGTAAGATGTTTCAGATGGACTTTTCACTACTACAACAGCGGCTCACCACAGAAGAATTCTGCAATACAACAGGACTAGGCGGCATTTCCACACATATTGATAATATTTTGATAATAACAGCTTTCATAATTAATTTGCTGTACACATAAACAGCACACACTTTTAATCAGTGCCAAAAATTAGTCAAATTTCTCCAAATCTGTTCCAAACCACACAATTTTACTGATAAAGGTTTGGCTATAGACCTCTTGACTAAAATATTCAAACTGATCATTGATGATGAGAAACGACTGAATCTCCTCGAATAAAACTGACTGATTGTGCAGAGGGCAAAGTGCACCAAGGCATTGATCATTCTCAATGACAGAAACGTGTGCTGCCCAAATGTTGATTAACCTCTGAGATTTTTCATCCAGATCTTACTATACTGAGGCTCAACAAAAAGTGGTTAAAAATATTGTTTATTTTTGTCATTACACAGAAAAAAAAATATTATTTTTAAGAATTGACAGTACATTTCTTCTGTGATTTGGAATTATTGGATTATTTGCATTTTTTAATTGTATTAATCATCCAGTTTGAGTTGATTTATGCTTTATTTAATGGCATGTTTCTCATAGCTCTGTTGGAATTCGAGTGACTATTTGAGGATTATCAGCCTGTTTATCCAACACCATACAGACAGAGCCACTAAACCCCCCCCCGGCAGCAGATTTAGAGATGATTTAAGCTGATGTTTCCTAAAAACATAAGCATTAAAGTCTTTTGTGTCCTGTGAATCAGACGTTTGACCCGGGTTACTCTCAAGCGGGAGGGTTCGTACTAGTACTTCTGACGGACGACCCACGTTCTGTTTTTCTTTCTGAGGTGTATGACGACAATAATAAGACTTTGTTTAAGGAAAAGCAAGATAAACTGAGACTCGCAATGAACTTCATCAAACTAAAGGTCTTGAAATGTTGGATTTACTCCCCACTCTTCAGCACTACGTTAACACTGGTGACATTTACTGTTTTTTCCATTGCAGCACTTCCCGTCATTGAAATTTATCAGCTGCTTTTTGCCTATTTTAAACTTGCATTGATGTAAATGGCAGGGCTCTGCAGCAAGAGAAACCCAGGGATTAGTCAGGCCGTGGAGCCGTTTTGCAGAGTTCAACTTGTCTTTTGTTCAGACCAGACCACAATGTGATGAGGTCAGCTGCATTAGTGTTTGTAGTGACCACATGCGACGTGAGTGACGAGGAAAGTGTTTCTCAAACTGCGGTGCGTGGGACTTTTTCTAGTGGTACTGGTCTGAAGTTCAAGCAAAGATTTGGTTGAATTTGAGCTTTTAGTTAAGGTTTGGTGTTTTGGATATGGTTTAAGTATGAAGTAGTTTGGTTTGAGTCTGAAGTTTAAGTAAAATTCCTGGTATCTGATGTGGTTTCTTCGTAAAGAAAAAAAAAATCATTAAAATAAATGGTGGAGGGTCTGCTACCCGCTTGTCAGCCTGGAATGTTCCACAGTATGGTACGAATCTTGTCTGTTTCCGTGAAGACAAGCAGGCAACGCCACCAGGTCAAGTTACAGGTCAGATCTGTCCCATTACACAGTAAAAGTGCATTTTCCATTGTATTTGTAAAACACCTGTAATTTACCTGATGTGAGCTAAATATATTTAATGCTGCACTGTGCAATACCATGACTTCCACAACACTGGTACTTGTAAACTCATGTACCTTAAATCCCTCTGAAAAGTCACCTGGGCTTAACATTGAGCTCGTATTAGTAACTATGAGTGATAAAGTCGTATGCCCACAGCCACTGACAATTCAATGAGTGGACTTTGAAATCCTATTAAGGTGGACAGGGCCTGACGGAGCCCGGCTGAAGGTGTCTACACAGGGATCAAAAGCTCAGAGCCTTATTTAAAACATCCCCGTCTCGCCCACTGACCGAGAAAATGGCTCAACTCAAACCAAAACATTTCCAGACATGTCAACATATTATATATATATAACTGTGCATATGACAGAGTATGTACGTTATCAGTTTATATTTAGTTAGTGTTTCCCTAATCCTAACCTTAACTCACTGAGACAATACTGGCACAAATGATCCATACAGTATACAGTTTGAATATAGTTACTTACTATATATTTATGACAATACCAGCCTAAGGTATCATTTGTATTACCAATTTTGCTGAGCTGTTTTTAGACTATGGAGGAAGCCATAGTCTCCCCTGTTATTACCAAACACTGTACATTAAGTAGCCATACATTTTAAAGTGCATGTTTTATTGGGTGACCTTCTGCTGATGAGAATTGATTATCTAATTAAATCTGAGTTAACAGCGAAACCAATCTGCTGGCATTTAATCAAATCAATTAATCAAAGATGGGGCCTTGCAAAACAATGGAGCACATCCATCACTGCACTGATCAAGATATCAGGATCTAAAGGATGCCAATAACAATGCAATTTCCTAGATTAAGCATTAGCGTGATGAGATGTGATGATGACGCATGATATTTTTCGTTTATGATAAAAAAGTGCAGTTTGTAACAACACTATATGGAAAAAATGAATAACATGCTCAAACCACTGGAAGCATGACCTCATCTGAACATCTGCCGGTTTTGGCGTTGTCCAAACCCAACCCTGTTCTGCTCCATGGAACCTCAAAGTCGATTCAAAATCATTCAACATCACAACATCAATATCACAATTTAAAGACAAAGCCAAACTAAACAGCTTATAGCAAATGAACAAGTACGTGTGCTCCTCCAAAACCAGGTGTTGCTGGTTTCAACACATCTAAAACTCACAAATGGTAAATGCCTCATTGTTCCCTGTGTGCACCCTGGATAACCTTTCATGCACATTCACCACTTTCTCTTTCTATAGCACTACTCCTTGTCTATTATTTTTAAAAAGTAATCCACTAGCAATAGCTTCTTTGGAAAAGCCACACTTCCCTGTGATTGGTTTGTCACTCAGAGGCCGACCAATAGGAGGAAAGTTTGGGAAAAGTGTGAATAGAGCCACATTAATCACAATATAATGTTCTCCCCCAAATTACAAGGATTATACCACAGTTTGATTTTTATTGCCATATCGCACTAATGACCCTAACATCAGCCTATAACAATACAACTGCAGCAAAGGTGTTGAAATATAATCTATAATCACAGTAACATCCACATTGACTGAAATACCTGAACATTTCAATGACAACGACCTAATTTGTCTTTTAACAAAACACACTTTTATTTAAACTGCATCAATTTGACAGAGTCTGTCCATGAAAAGCTGGCTGATTCCAAATGCTACACTATTGATTTTGATTCAAAGACTGTAATTATGTGCCCCATTAGACCTAATGGTGTGGCTCTGAAAAAGTCTCCGCTCAAAGCACTTTAGTTATTTTCTGCAATTCATACAACAGTCACCACTGAGTAATGGCCAGGGACAATCAAATCAATAACGTTACCATTAGCAATCATGACGGCTTCTAGCTACATAAACGTCACTATTTAAAAGTTTTGTTTAATACAATTTTAGACCTATAGATATTATTTTGAGACCAAGTTTAGTTCTAGTTTAGTCCTGGTTTGACATGATTTCTTTTTATTTAGTTTAGTCCAGGTTAGAACAGCAAATTTAATCGCAATAGAACAAAATCGCAATTTGGATGGACAAAATTTGCAAATCGCAAAGGCTGCAATTTCATAATTCTTTCCACGAATAACAAAATATTCCCTCTTATTCTGAATAAAAAATGCTCCCGTTGTAGTTTAGATCTGTATAAACATGCTCTGAAATGTGATTCTTGTATGAGTTTGCCAGGTGATGCATCAGGTTTTTTGCCAATTCTTATGAATGTGTTGAAAATGTGAACTTTGAACAGAATCCTTATTAAAACAATAACTACAAATCGAATCACATTGCAATTTAAAAAAAAATCGCAATTCGAGATTTTTCCCAAATCATTCCGTCTAGTCCAGATTGAGTCGTATGTAGTTTGATTAAGACATATTCTGTCACACAAAAACATACTTGGAAGAGCAAGATGAAAGTTTATAAAGTGGGAATTGATTCACATTTCAATATTTAAGACCCACTGGGCAAGAAAATCTGAAAAATCTTCAATCAGCATCAATCACCGTATTGGTGCGGCTTTGACAGGCCAATACTTGTGCCAATAGTGCAGTTTGCTGTTCATGTATTTTCTCAGTGTCTCCAGTGACTCCGCCCAGTCTGTCCCTCCAGGCTTAATGTGTCCAAATGACTAATGTGTCTTAATCTAAGGCAGCTTCAGTCTTCTCTCTCTCTCTCTGTTCTCCGTCTACATCGCTCCTTCTCTCTCTTCCTTCTTTCTCTCTCACGTTTGGTAAACACACTTTGATTTCTGCTGTTTCCAAGAACTTCCACAATCACTGATACAACAAAGGGCGGCCTAGAGGTGATTACACGGGCAAATAATGACAAAGAGAAAACATGATCATTTCACAGTTTAGAAGCATGTTTCTTTTGTCCTACAAAGCTGAGTCAATGGAGATATGATGGCATTCTTACAATTTTATGTTTAAGGATTTACGTTTGGCCAATCGCTCAACACTAAATCAATAAAAACGAGAGGCACAGTGTAGCATGTGTGGCCAAATGAAATCATGATTTAAATGGGCAAAGACTGCACAAGATTTGATAGTTCACACTGATTTATCAAAAGTCAGTAGGAAGTATATTTCAATTTTACAAATGCAGCATTATGGAGATTTTATTCTGAAACTTTAATACTCTCTTATTTTTTATGAAATTGTAAACCAGCTGTGTGATACTGACATTTATCCAATACTCAATATCAAACCATCTTACACTTTGTACACGCTCTCTCTTATTTTTTATGAAATTGTGAAACCAGCTGTGTGATACTGACATTTATCTTAATGTCATAAGTCTATCAACACTATCTAAATGTTATCTTAACCCAGATATTTGGTACTTTTGCATCTTTCTTTTTCATGATGTCATCCTGCTCCTCAGCGAGTGTTTGCTGTGTAATAAGTGTCTCTTTGTGACTATTGACAGATGGAACTCAGGAAATGCCTGAATGGGAGAGGTGGGAAACAACCGGAGCAGAACCACGACAGAGGAGAGAGTCCCGATGTGCTTATTTTGACAGGATCCTCCCTGTGTCAAAGCCTGGTCTCTCTGTATATCCACCCACACAAGAATCTGGCCTGGGTCCCATTTCGGAGGTCCGTGCAGGGGTAACCGCCAGACTTTTCTTCCCTTTGTGAGGAATGCAGCGCTGGCCTGGACCGCGTGAGGATCTGGAGCACCTCAGCAGAACTTGTTAAAACCCTTCGCGGCGGCCTCCCTCTGAGAAAATGGTTGACAAACACAGCGTTGCAAAAGGAGGTGGTGAAAAGGCAGAAATGGGCGAAATCTGAGTTGTAGCAGAACGAATCGGTGCATATAAGAATGTGAAGGAAATTCCACCTCGTGAAGCAGAGGCAGAGGAAGGAAGCCAGTGTAATATTGGCACATTTAGACAAAAGAGAGAGAAATAAAGGAGCTTTGTTTTCTAAATCACCTCAGGACTATTTTACTTTTACATTGACTGATAAAACTACAGAATCAAATCTGGAGTATTAAGTATAAGAATCGGCATCCAGCATAAATCAACAGTGCACACGACCTGCTAACTGCATAAAGGTGTTGGGGTTGCATAATATGGGAAAATGAGTTATCCCAATACCAATCAGAAATGAGTCAAGCAAGAGTTCCAGGCATCACCTTGCTCAACACTGAGACAATATATAGATTAAAATTAGTCATACAAAATGGGAAATCATGTGTAATTTTAGTAACTGTTGGTTGGACAGGATCAATACGATCCACTACCGAGCCCTTTGTTGAACAATTAGAAATATGCAATATAAAGAAACTATGAACAAGAGGAAAGAGGAAATGAAGAATTGAAACTGACATAAAATGCAGAGGCAACTATTATTTTCAATGCTCAGAGGTACAGACTTGTGCGATTTTCTGATTAAATAACCTGACACTAGACATGGGACAATACTGAGGTCTGGTGTCACAATTATCACAGCCAAAATAACTGCGATTAAACATTATATCACAATAATAATTCAAGTAACTGACTGTATTATGGATTTGAACAGTTATTTAATTATGAAATATTATGAATAAGTTCCCTATTTCAACAACTTCCTTAACACAGCAGTGATCTAGAAGAAAACATCATGGATAAGTACTTTTTTTTCTCCACATTCTGGTGATAAAATGGCAATTATTTTGGATAAAATGCCCCAAGAACGATTATCGTCAATCCTTTTTATTACTATGAACAATATTATAGTTTATTGTCCCATCCCTACTTGTCACCCAGGTTTAAATAGTAAGTGGAACTGTCAAACTAACTGGATGTAATATATTGCTAGTCTTTTCAATCATAACCAGATGTTTGTTTTCACCACTATGTTTATTGCTTGTTCTTGGCAAACCATTATGTCGTACAAGTCTTCAAAACTGCATATTTGAGGGAGCTACAAATCACATTATTTAACTGGAAAACAAAAGATTTTACAAATACAATACATGGAGAGTACAGATCCAGTGGTGCTTGTACAAGCCAGGCCACAAATTGTTTCAATCCAACATTTTACAAATTAGCCTTGGCCTGCACATGAGCAGTGCATCTTCTGCCTGATCTGCACTTAACCAACTTCCTGCCTTATAGTTTTAACATCAGTCTGCATTAGACCCCGTGTATCTTGTAGGATAAGAATCACTTGTGCATCTTATGACTTACTTAAGAGTAGGCAGAGGCTTTTATGATAATGGCCGTCTAATGCTCCGACAAAGTAATACAATTGTTGTCCATTTAAAGGCTTACAACTTCAACAATGTTTCCATCTCAGGCAGAGTGGAATAATAGTGAAGTCTTAGGCTTTTTTATACAAAGTTTGTTTAAGGTCAGTCATTTTCTTCACTTGTGTGGCCAGGCCTGTCACGAGTTTTGAAGCATGAAATATTTCTGATAATAACATAGATGATAAACAAAAATACTGAAAGTTATTATACCACTGACACGGTACAGCAGGACCCCTCCCTTAAAAATGAATGTATACGTACAACATTTGTAATGAACATAAGCTATAATAAACAAATCATAGAAGTCAACCCTTTCCAGCTCATAGTACAGAAAAATAACAAAACAATAAAGAAAAAGTACCCGCAATAAATACTGACGCCTAAAAATGATGTTTTATCTGTCGTCTATTGAACAACATCACGACAGGCCTGTGTATGACATCACACAGATCAGCATTTATAATACTGGGCTTTGTATTAAGGCCAAGTCCTTTTGCAAAAAAATATATCCAAGTTAGGAATATTTGTTGCAATGCTTTTTGTTTTTTCTTCTTCACACTTATTACTAATAAAAGTAATGTTGAGGGGGTTTGGGGAAGTAATAGAATAACATTTCATTGCACTAAAAATAGAAAAACACTGCTACAGAAAGTTCAGTTCCTGCAAATGATGATCTTCAGTGTAATTTTATTTTTGTATTGTTTTTGCTATTTACAGATTCACTTGCCACATGCACATTTTAAACACGTCCATTATGATCTGAGAGGTAAACTTAAACTCATTCAGTAAAACTAAACTAATTAACTACTAATTAAACTACAAGAATCCCATGCATTATAGATAACACCTCAGCACAACTGACAGTATAACGTACTGCTGCCCTTACCTGCTAACTGGGTGCATTCAAATTACAGTACTGCTAGTGATTAATCTTGCAGGGTTACTTTGGCATAGACACTTTTCTCAGATAACACTTTGTTCACTGGACGCCTCTCCCCTTTCATGAACACAAACCATGA
Organism: Scartelaos histophorus; assembly: GCA_000787155.1. NCBI lineage: Eukaryota > Metazoa > Chordata > Actinopteri > Gobiiformes > Gobiidae > Scartelaos > Scartelaos histophorus. The sequence goes on from JACN01001965.1 coordinate 10,797, forward strand.
CACAGGGAAACATGCTACATACACACACATACACACACATGCTGTACGCACACTGCTGTGTCACCATCTCAAAGTGCGACACACGTGAAGCCAAGCGCCGTGTTTAAGATCCACATGGGATTAGACTCCGCATCAGATTACGCTCTCTTCTTCTGCTGTTATGAAATCAGATTACCCACGATCCCCTGCTGTGAGAAACAATATCTGGGACTTGACATGGAGGGGTTACGGAGCAGGTGGGAGGTCATGTGGAGCTCATATTTTCTCCTTGGACTTTATTTCATTAAAGATTTAAGGTTTCGGCTCAAGTTTTATTAAATGAGCAGCAGTGAATGGGGAATTAAATAGCACAGATTAAGGCTAAGGATCAGACTGGAGACCGAATGTACTCTGCAAAATGTACAATAGTGCAGTGTCGAAGAAAAACATGAATTATCGTCAGATAAACTAGAGTAAGACAACATTATGCTTGTGGAGTGCAGGAAACTTTTGGATTAAAAATGGCCACCACATAGTGGTGAACAGAACAAGGCCGTGGTGGTGGACGTTACAATATCAAGCGATGGGAATATCAGGAAAAAGGAGCACGAGAAACTAGAGAAATACCAGGGGCCCAAGGAAGAACAGGAGAAGGTCTGGAAGGTGAAGGCCTCAGTGGTGCCCCTGGTGGTCGGGACACTCGGGGCACTACCCTTCTTCTGTAAACTGCCTGGTCTAAATAACTTGAATAGATAAATAAATGTAAAAACAATAAAACTACCCATTTTCGGTTCATTCTTAAGAGAAGGTTCAGACTAAAACTTTGTTAGAATCATCAACATGTGTGGCGCTGCTGGTCACTGCTAACTGTAAGCACTGCTCTGTGAGTCTCTGTTACTCAAATTAGACTTTAATCTGATCTATTTTATAAACACAAACTGACCATAAATAACTGACTTAACTCAAACTACACAGTGAGATGAATCGTGCTGTTAAACAAATCCCTGTTAAATAGTGTGTTTTAGTTTCAGTTTCAGTTTCAGTCGCTAAACAGGATCATAAACGTACTGATCGCAGGCTCCTGAAAATGTCTTATTCAAATCCATTTTGTATTTTGTATTGAGTTTTCAGATGCGATTATCGAAACTTATGTGATTTCTGATTTTCTTTTGGCCCTGATCAAAACTTCCAAATAACCTCCACTCTGCTAAGACATTATATATAATAGGAAGTTCTCTAATAACATCGTACGTCAACTGCAGTCGAGTTTCTGTCACAACACAAATGCAACAAGGCATTATTTACCATAATGATCCACCATTATCGGCTCATTCATTCAGACATTTCTATACACGACACAAACAGTGCAGCAGGACAAACATCTGAGCGCTCTAAATACCACTGAGAGAAGACTGTGCCCCACATCAGGCAAGGTCAACCCGAGGAGGAGGAAGAGGAGGAAGAGGA
>KN492329.1:8498-36556 GCA_000787155.1 Scartelaos histophorus
ATATATTACTTCAAGTCAAGGTCAGATATGTAAAGCAAATTGGCTAGTTTGGTTGATTTTGCATTAGAGAGAAAATAAAAAAACAAAACAAAAATGAATATCCAGTGCTATACTGCACAATAACCCAATCCAACTGCACACAAACCTGTGTGGAAATGATGTCTGAGCTGATGGTCTCTGTCAGAGGAGGGTAGAGCTCCAGACTCACAGTCAAAATGCCAGCTGGGATTTTACATTCACTTCCTGAAAAACACACAAAAGTGAATTAGTCAGTCATTCAAGTTATAGATATACACTTCCTTACTTTATTATGGATGATTGAGCAAACTTGGTTTAACTAAATAAATATGTTTCAGATATTTATTACATTTGGACTGAGGAGAAAAAAAATATCTAGTTTGATAGTCTTGGAAAATGCAAACGTGTGGCCATTTCAAACACACTTACCACAGTGAATGTTGTAAAGCTATATGACATAAATGGACTCAAATTATTATACATTTGCATTGCCCTCAAGTAACAAGTATGTCGAGGTTGAAAGAAATAACTGTAGAGTGCAACCTGTAAATGAAAACTAATTTTGTTAAATTCTTACCAACACCCATCAACTCCACTCCGATACATGTTTTGCCACTGGGTGAACTGAGAACAGTCCTCCAGTCGAGAAAATGTGACGACACCAGCGTGGTTTCACTGGACGTGTCTGTTTTTATCAACACCAAATGAACAGGGTCACAGATAGACAGCATTGTGGTGCCGTCTGCCATTCTACTGCCTTCTCCTACAAATGCAAAATGTATCAATATCAAGGAGCAAGAACGGTGTATTTAACTGCACAACACAAAAATATGAAGTACATGTTCTCTAATTTTTTCACGCTTGACTTAAACTGCTTTTGTCACTGACTGATCTGATTCTTACCCAAATCATCTCTGTGAACCTCTAGGAGAAAGCCTTCCTTTATGGCAGGTTCACAGGCACAGGGCACTGGTTTGGAGCGAAACCTCTGATTGCGGAAATGCAGGTACAACGTAAACGTGGAGCACACCTGACCGGGTAACGGCTCTGGCTCCTGAAGATGCTCCAAAAAGGCCTTACCGCCTTGCACTTGGAGGTAAAAGTATCGTCTGCCTGGGTCAATGTTAGCTAGAGAAAAAAAAAAAAAAGAAGAAGAAAAGAAGGTTTTATTAAGGAGTAAATAAGGCATCCATTGCAAAAATACAGAGTATAATAGTACAAGAAATACATATTTGAAAATGACTTACTTTTCCTTAGCTGCATCTCATCTTGATCAATGAAATGTGTCGCAGGTCTTGATGGAGAATGTGTTTGTACCTCTGCTACTCTTGGCTATAAGAATGAAAATGTACATTTGCAGCAAGTTAATAATAAATATAAATTATTGTAAATAGATAAACATTACTATGTCACCTGAGTAAAATGCAGGTCTTTCATGACACGGTCTATGATGCCCCGGCGCTGTAGAGCATGGACAAAGTCTTTCTCAGACAGATTGGTCACTTCAGAATCATCTCTCACAGTCTCTGCTAAGACCTCTCGGATCTTTCCATGAATATTTATCTAGAAGAAAGAAAAGAAAAAAAAAAATCTGAAAAATTAACCGACCAAAAATGTAAACTAATTCACAATATGCCATTTCTGTTCAACATAAAAAGGTAACAAACATATAAGTACAGTATTAAAACAACACTCATAAATATACATGCTGCCATTCCTAATCATACTAATCCTTATAATAAATAAATCAACGTTAAATGCATTCAGTGAGCAAGCAGGTGAGTTAGTAGACTGTTGCTGTAGCAGTTTTATATTGTTATTACAAGTGTCAGTGATCAAGTTGATGCTAAAGCTAGGCTAGCAGGGAGGGAAGTCTGGGAAAGTAAGAATGATTTAATCCCAAATCAAATCACTATGAAAACTATTTCTAAAATTTAAGTATACACATCGTTTACCTTCATCAGATGGTCGTGAATGATTTGCTTCAGCTCGGGTGCTTTCTCTGGAGGTACAGTCATGACAAATTGCTACTAGAGTAGACTTAGCAATGTAAATGCAATTGAATAAAACACTCACTACGAATCGCCACGTATTTAATAGCTGTTCAATGCATTTTGGTGAAAATAAGTGCCTATTTTTGTGCAACTAACAACTGAAAACAAACGGCACACAGTTTAAACGGTGGCGGAAAGAGAAGCGGGAGCGTGACTATATCGATGCCTGATAGAAATGTTAAGACGATCACAAACCAAACAAACTAAATAGACCAATATTCCGAACATTGATCTCAACAAAACTATAAGCATGTTTTGTTTTATTTTATTTAAAGTCCTCTGTGCTCTTATATTGTGTGTCTGTACAATTGTATTTAAGCATATTTCAGGGCAGCTATTATAAGCCTCTAGCTCAGGCTACAAGCGACGGACCTTTCTGTAGTTCTAATCCAATTGTAGTCGCAGTCTCAACAAAACCCAAAATGCAACATAATATAGAAAATGTAAAGTAACAATATCTCAAAACTAATAACTTTTAACTAGCGATTGCCAGAATGATACATATTGTTAGATTGTTTAAGTTTAGAAGGATGAGCTTCCTGGAACCTTTACAGTAGCAGAATAAATTGTATCAGATGTTGTAGGCAGTATCCAAATCTACTCACAATATTCCCACTTACCAGGTAGTAACAAAGTAAGGCTCATAGGCTCATACTATGGGCTATTGTTACTTGTATCTTAATGTGTTCTACAAATGTAATTAAATTAGCGCAATAGTCAATACAACATAAGCAAGGCCTCTTCATGAAGTATTGAACCAATTCCAGAAATCAGTCTGGAGAGGAGTCCAGACTGCCTGCATCGATTAAACTATTAAATTAAATTATGACTTAAATAGAAAACCAACAGAAAGGTGAGTATTAAGCAGAGCTTGAGATAACTGCACACACTTTACACAAACTAAAGGAACAATCATGGTTTGGTTATAAAAGATTTAAGGTTTTATTTATAATTTCTCAAAACACCATGTTATATCACATTAAGTTCTCAATTCAACTGAGCAGTAAATAAAACTGCTTTGAAATTTGATGTGGAAACCCAAAATGACTGGAATGACTTGGTTAAAATATATTTGTTGAAGCCAGATACGAGACAAAGGTAGTAAATATATTTCTCTAGTCAAGACTCAGTGCTTATTAGAGATATATTTGGTGTATATCAACAATCTTCATTTCGCCAGGTGTACCAATGTAGTCACATTTTAATATTACAAATGTGTCATCTTGGCCTATGCCTTTAACTCTATGGTATGGCCATTTCATTCATGGAATTTAAAGGCACATTAAAGTCTTCTCCAAACAAGAAAATTATGTACACTTCTTAGTTTTGCCATTCTTTCTTGGTCCCCATTGAATGAAAGCCAACTGGGTGAAGTGTCAAAAATGGGTAAATAAAATAATGACTAGTTTCACACTGCGATACATATGTTAGTCGTATTAAAGATTCAACAGCAAATACATTCCTCAAGGTGGGATTTTCTCCAAGAACAAAAAAACTCATCTGCTTTGGTTTTGAGAACAAAGAGTGGGATCACCTCTTAATACACACAAACAAACCCAGCCAGTGGGTAAACACACGCACAAAAACAGTGAGATACTTTGTGACAATAACATGCTCAAAATGACAGAAGATAAAATTTTTTCATCTCACCAGATTGAAATATGAACTGAGGCTCTACCCTATGAAGTATCCAGTCACACAAAAATATATTTCTCTGGCCATAAAGGGACACCATGTTGAACATTGAATGGAAGAACGAGTGGTGCTCTTAAAAATAAAATCATTCCAAAAGGTAATAAGCTAAATAAATGCCGTAGCTGAATTTTGTGACAGTCAAGTGTAATTCTGAAATGCAAAACATGTCCACAGACGAGTGACACAAACCTGGTAAATGCAAAAATACCTGTACTGCGCCTTAGCCTTTAAGCCTTTTCTATCATACAGTACGTTAAATTGACAGTGACCATAAAAGAGGAGAAAGCAAAATCATCGTGCTGGCACCAAGATCCTGAGATTTGACTATTCTTTAAGATCTTACATTAAAAATATACACACTCACTTGATCTAGCGCTTCCGCATTTTGACCTCAAGAAATAAATACCCTCGCACATATTACCACCTAAATCTATGAAGAGATGTACCAAAATATAAGGTACAGGTGCAAAGTTAGAGTCACTTTTATGCAACAGAGGCGTCTCACTGGGAGTAGATCCAGCAAACCAGCAGACCTAAGGCCACAGCTGCACCTGCCCCAACATTCAACAGGATGGGCCTCCAGTAAGCCCAGCTCTCCTTCTTCTTCTCCGAATCTGTCAGTCTCTGTTTCATCTGCTGGACTTTCTGTGCCGTGCCTGCGATCCGCTCCTCTCGCTGACGCTTTCGTAGACTACAAACGATAAAATAATGATTATGGTTCAAGATATTCAACAGCATTCTTAATAAAAATAAGACAGTATATACACATAAAAGTAATAATAGTAGCAGTTAAGATCCCCAATCTCTTAAGATACTCAATTTGCTCAAGATTGTCTAGCTCTGATCTACTATACCCCGGATAAACCTCATGGGCTGTGGAGGACTGCAGTATGAGTACAGTATGAGATTTGGATTACAACTAATTCATGTGAATGTATGAAAGTACTTATTTCTATTATTTTAGTAGGAGGTATTCTTTTATTTTTATTTAGTCAGGCATCCCTACAGCACATTTTAACTCAACACACTTTTATGTAAGAAGTGTGTAGAGAAAGGGTGCAGATATTCTAGTCACTAATTTCTCTATCTATTCTTTATCAGTTACACTGTGTGTTCTTGCTTGCTTTAGGCTCTGAAATGTACCATTCAGAGCTTTGAAATGGCCTTTTCAACAATTCTGAAATAGCCTTAACCATCATCTGTGAATAGAGGTGATCATGAGCTTATCATTTTACTTACTGTCCAGAGTTGTCCGTTATGCTGTCGTCTTGACTTGCTGGCTCTCCCGCAGCGTCACTACCTCCCTTGTTCTTCTGTGGCTCTACACAGGTCCCAGGCTGCCCGTTGGACTTGCTGTCCTTAAATGTGTGGTGAGGTCTGGGTGGAGGAGGTGGAGGAGGTAAATCTGGTTCCAAGTCATTGGTGGAAATCAGCTTTTGTTTCTATGGGGAAACACAGGGTTAACAGAACCTAAACAAAAGCTTGTTCTCCAAAAAAGGCTGAAGTGGCCATATGCATTTCTACAATTAATGTCTCAGCCATAAGCCTCTTTTCCATAGGCTTTTGGGTCTGGACTGGGTAGGCTTGGCGCAGTATGGTTGGGGATAATAGGGCTTAGAATAGGGATAATAAGGAAATTTCACTCTCTACACCATGTTGCAAAATCTCATCACATAGAGTTTGGAGTAGCAGATGTGTGCTGCACTGGAAACAGATAAATAATAGATCAGAATTGTTTCTGATCCATTATTTGTTGCCATGTGAACGCTTCACAAGAACAAGTCAGTGTTTGATAAGAAATAGGTTTTTAAAAATATATATACAGATCTTCTTTTAGACACCATGTTTCTCAAGTGTGCATCCCCTCTTTTCAGTAGCTTCCATAGATCCCCTTGGCAAGACCTATTAAATGTGGCAGGAGGCATGGAAACACCCCCAAAACCACCTCTACGGGCTATACAGCAACATCTATACAACAATGTGGGGACAAAAAGGCTAAAGCAGACTGAGATACTTACCAGTGTGAAGCTGTTTGGCAGAATAATCTTTGCTCCTTCAATGACAGCCATGTAGGAAAAGCGGAGCTGGTCTGCAGTCTGGATTAAGCCCATGCGGTATTCTCTCATGTCCAGGAGCACCTTTTGAATGTCCACTGACGAGGGATCCTGTCTCTTATCCATCTAGAAGCACATAATCTTACTTACAATACAGCAGGGCAAAGATAAGCCCTTAAGTCAATGTTTTCACTCAAGACAGTTATTGCAAGGTGTGAGCCAAGGTGTAGGATTGTTAAGATCAGTCCAATTTTCTTACAAGAGATATGCAAGCTCTTGACCTTGTAGTTTTAGAATGTGTAATGTTGACACAATTTGAAGATGTTAGCAAAGGAGCACACAAACCATTTTGCTAGAGTAGTGCATAGCTATTGACCAGTGTACCTTTGAGAGGTATGATGTTGATGTTTCTTTTAAGCATTTCCATTGGGGATGTGATGACAAAAAACTATTCTGGTAAAAATTCAATGAATAATTTTATCTGATCTGATGCACACCGAAACAAACCACACCACATAGGATTTAATTGTTGGTGTTAAGTGACCTTTCCCACCAGATTCTCAGAACAGTATGAGAGGAACTGACCCATTCTTACACCACACCCTTCTATAGGGCAACTAAAAACAGTCTGACTATGATGCCTTGATCTGAAATAAATAGGGTCAAAGCATAGGTTATGTTCACTGAATGTTGTTGTTGAAGTTATTTAATTTAGTTAGAAAAAATAGCCAAAATAAAATAGTAATGGCTGGTTAAATATCCTTTAACAATACAACTAAATCAAATGAGCAGCACGATAGACAAAAAAGCTACATTTAATCTTGCAAAATGTTCAGAATGTCAAACATGTTTATGTTGATGATTTTCCCAATATAATAAGCAAAGACAAAGATAAGTCAATCCAAACCAAGCAACACTGTTACTTTTTTCTGCTTTTTATATTCAACATGCCACAACTTCACTCCTTAACAGACAAACATTACACACAGAATGTAAAAAATCCTGCCAAAACATGAATCTCTATCTCTCTTTAATTACACAATACCTCCTCAGATTTGCCCTTTAGTAACCATTCTCCACCCTTCTCTTTCTCTTACCAGGACAAGACAGGTATCCACCAAGGCAAAGGTTCCCGAGCGTCCAATCCCAGCGCTGCAGTGCACGACAGAGGGCCCATGCTCTGGCCCCAAAGACCCGGACTGTCTGACCCGGAAGAGAAAGTCCAAGAAGGAACCCGGAGACTCTGGCACTCCAAAGTCAGGCCATGAGGTGTAGTGAAAGTGGTAGATCTCCCTGGATTCCCCCGTCTATCACAAACAATGAGGGAGATTTTTGTGTGATTATCATGTGAGAAAATAATTCTACAGTGAGCACTTTCAAATAGCTGCAGCCTCGCCATACATACTACAAAAACCAATCTGCTGGGTGATATTGAAAATGTTTATTTTAAGCAGGGGTAGTACACTTGCTACCCAATATCGCTATAAACTAGGTACAAATATTTGTGTTAGGCCTAATCGAACACTAAGCAGACAACACAGATTTCAAGGGAGAGCTCACCTTTGTGTTCTGCAGCTCCAGCACTCGGATTGTGTAACAGGTTTGGACCTCCTCGGAGATCAAGTGGACAACAAACCCCGTGTCAGAGAAAGGCATCTCTCTGTCTTTTGGTGTTGGCCAATACTGTGCACACTTTTCCTGTAAGAAACAAACTTTTAATTTTAATGTCCAATAGGTTAGTTGATTTCATATACAAGGCTTTTAATTTGATCTTATATAGGACAGAGTAAAACTGAAATGTTTAATATAAAAAAGTACAAGGCATTGTATAAATTAGAAGAGTCTTCAACTGTACCACATACAGCATTTAAAACAAAAAATGACCAACTAACCAACTAAAATAGAAATCAAAATTTGTACATGTGACTTTCCAGTTCAACAAGAACATCTGTGTAAAAGGGCGGTACCAAATTAAAATAATTATATCGTTCATCAGAAAAGTTGCATGTTAGTTGGAAGAAGAGACAGTATAAAGATGGACATGTTGAGGTATTTTAGTGCAATAAAAACATTTATAATGAAATAAATGCCTTTTTTTGCTATAATCTTACATGGTGTGACTTTAAATATGGGATAAATAACAGGAGGGGTACAGCAAATCTGCAGATGGCCCATATGTTTCAGGCTTCAGTTAGCACACCCCAAACCAAAGCCTGTTTCAGTTCTTTAAGTTAATTTTGGACACATTTCTCCCTTGTTTAAAATCACAACAGGGACCAACAGCTATGTAATAAGTAATCTCTACAACACAATTATTTTCAAAACAAAACACAACTCTTAAAACATCCAATATTGCACAAAATGGATTCTTGTAAGCATTAAGCTGTGGTATAATGCTGTTGCCTCATCAAAAACATACCCAGTTTTGTTTCATTCCATTCACACATGTTGAGCAATCTTTTATTATTAGTCTGTCTACATTTCCAAAGCTCAAAATGCTCTGTTCCACTTCGTGATGTCAGGAAGTGGTAATTGTCAAGGTAACAGCTACCTTTTATCTTTTGTTTAAGAGATTGGCAATTCCAGGGCTGAAATTATCCACATTATTCTTGTAAAGGTGCAAGGAGTTTAAAAGCACAGAGGAGCATTTTCTGTGCTACCACATGACATCACAAGGTAGAATGGTGTTTTCTGTAATCCAGCCTAATTATGTGAGGTTTGTGTGAATGAAAGTGTGAATGAAACAAAACACAGCTTGGATATGGTTTTAGTGAGGAAACAACATAGATCAGAAAAAAATTAAAACCTAAAATGTGACTTTATGATAAGTTTCAAAAATCAAATTTAAATTAAATAATCATTAGTTGCCACACATAGCTGACTAACCCCTAGCTGAATAGTTTAATGGCAATTTCACTTTCAGAGCATGCTTTCAGTGGGCATTGGGCAGTCACTCCTTAAAGGTATGTAATACAGAACTAAATTAGATTTGTTTATGTGATTATATTTAATTAAAAGAAAACTGAAAATAAGACAAAGACTTACTGTTCCCTTTTCAATTATTCTGTTGAGCATTATGACAGCCTTAGTACACTGCTCCCATATCATGAGCCAAAAATGACCACATGTGTTCCTCAAAGGACCCTGGAGAAACAAAATACATTACACGAATATGTTTGGAAAATGTTAAACACTTTGGGAAATTTCACTTGCAATTATAAATCATTGTGCTGTACACAGGAAGATGCCCATACCTGAGAAAGAATGTAAGCTCTTTGGGCTTCCTCCATCATGATCAAACTTGCATTGATGTAATCATTTTCAGAATTTTCAAGTTTTACTCGACTGTGGTCATCTGTAGGCCAGTAGACAGTTCACAGGGTGAGACAGAGTCACAGAAACATACAGTTAAGTTTATAGTGCACCTCATCATGGAACTCACATGGGCTCACATCTCTGTAGCGGTTCAAATTACGATTCACTGGAAATTTTGCAACTTTGTAAGGATATTCGCTGGCTTGGTTACGAATTTCCTGTGGATACAGTTAAGAAAGTGTCACTACAAGTCTGTGGTAACTGTGACTGTTCTATTCCACATTTGACAGTATATCCAGGTATAGTCTGGAGTGGTTTGTGCTCTGGATTACACCATGAGAAAAACACATGCAAGATAAAAGATTTACAAAGCATCCTTTGTTGTGGTGATGTAGCATGATATATTTTTTTTTACTTAAAACAACTGGTAACAAGGTTTTGATCTTAGAGGATTAAAACAAAGTGTGAATGATATATGTATTTGTTAATAAGTTGCAATGGGTCTATTTCTTAAGTGCCACATAAAACTATAATAAAATCAGGTGTACTTTAACAAGTCACTGACTGAGATAAAGATTATACAAAATACAATATATTAGACATAACCCAGATCACATGTAAGCTTACCTAACCCTCACAAAGTATCATTTAAAAGGTTTTTCTTTGCAAATTACTAGTGTATTTTCAAATTAATTATTGTGAGAACTAAACACTGATTCACACTGAATATAGGCCTATAGTTTAAGGTATTTCAAACTCATGATTCAAGTTTATGCGTGATAGGCAATCTTTCGGACATCAGTAACAGGCACCTAAAGGAGTAAAATCAAAAAGACAACAGTCAGAATTCACGTATGTGCTCAGAATGAGGCTCTATTGTCACATAAGCCCACAATGATATTACTATGAGTTTTGGTGCAGAGAAGACACGCGGGGCTTCTATACACAAGCTTGTTTAACAGAATCAAAGCTATGCTTTAACAGGAAGAGATATGTTATAAACAGACACACAGAGGCAGTCTGACAGCTGGTGTTAGGACACATGCGATTTTCTCAGGAAGTCCTGACGAGTTCTCAGAAACTGCGGCTGACGTCTGTTAGCGTCAGCCAGCATTAACAGCTAACGCTAGCTAACCGAGTTCATCAGAAACTGCACCGCTGTCTGCACGTTTTCTCGCTACGGAAGTCAGTCACTACTACACGAGCACAGGTCGTGGGTTTCGCAATCCAGTCACACTTTAATGCACTGTTACACATCTCATGGTTTTATGTGTGAACTGAAAGGCAAAAAGCAGGCAAAAAATACCACCCTAGCTGTCAGTTAGCTATCAAAATTGCCGGTGGCTAAGACCGTTAGCATCCTATCGTCATAGAAACACGGGGCCCACTGTCCCGACTTACATTGTAAAGGTTATGCCATCCCCCGGAGGAGTCGATCTCTTCAAACTCCTGCTCCATGATGTCTTCAACTGTGCCCACTGTCAGTCGCCGGTATAGTGTGTGTTTAGAGGCGCTTTCAGTGAGTTAGTCCGCTCCGTGAGCCATGTACAGCAGACAGACTGACAGTGTGGGTCTGGTGTGCACAGCCCGGGGATCCCAGCGGGAGGCACTCTGCTCTGCCACTCACCGCAGCACACACGAGGGCCCTCTGTCACGTGTCTAATTCACCCTATCACAAATCAGGACAATATTTTGGCAAATCAATAATTACTGAACTGCCAGAAAAAAAACCATTAACCATAATAATTATTGCATATTTTTGATACAATTTTAACTCGTGACTTATGGCAGAATTATACTTGACTGGATCAGGTAAATAGGCAAATGCATACGTTGAACTTACCTGACCAGCCAGAGTCACAGACTTTAGGGACTGGCTAGACAGGCAAATGTTGAACCTGTTTTCTATTGGAGGCTAGACTGTGGATCAGACCCAAGATTTTTCTAAACGCCTGAAAACCAATACCACTGCGCCCCCGTGTGACTATCTACAGAAGTGCACGCATGCCGCACAGGAGAACCCGCCAAGCATCTATCTACCCACCACCACAGGCCTCTCCTTGCTCTAGCACTGTGGGCAAAAAAAAATGTTTGTAGCCAAGAGCATTTCTGCGGACCATAAGGATTTAATCCACGATGTCTCTTACGACTTTCACGGCCGAAGGATGGCGACGTGCTCCAGTGACCAAAGCGTCAAGGTTAGCTCCATTAGTGCTGTTAGTGTTAGCAGGAGCTAGCTGGTTAGCATAACAAAAGCATGAGACCGATCAGTATTACTAATACACTGGCTTTTTTCTTTTCTTTTTTTTTTACTGTGACTTCAGATTGGACTTTCGATGTATCTTTGTCTTTGCTAACTTAAAGAAAGGATTATCCCATTATCTTGATATTAATTATTTCCCACTAGTAAGAAACGTGCCAAGCCATGTGATCTGAAAGAGATGCTAGTAATACAGTCAAGAGATAAGCTCCAGCACTCAGTACTTCAGTTTTCATTGGTGTTCTTTCTTACTCTGTCAGGTGTGGGACAAAAGTGAAAACGGAGAATGGCACTGCACAGCAAGCTGGAAGGTAAGCCGCCTTTATGTTACAGCTGTATATAAGTAATATGAAGTAAATATTTAACATAATACACATATATTTACTATTTATATCTGCGATGCTTGCTTGAACTCCCCAAACAGACACACAGTGGTTCGGTGTGGAGAGTGACGTGGGCACATCCAGAGTTTGGACAAGTTTTGGCTTCATGCTCATTTGACAGGACGGCCGCCGTTTGGGAAGAGATTGTGGGAGAATCGAATGACAAACAGAGAGGGCAGAGCCACTGGGTGTGTTGACTTTTATCTATTCTGTCATTAGGTAAAAAATAAGTTCACGGCAATATATTTCTTTTGGGTATTCTTTATGAAAATACAATATGATATAATACAAATTTCAGAAATTGGCAACAACAAATAAATGACCTTTTCTGAATTAGTATAAGTATTCTTAACTTTTATGTGCAATACAAACAGAAGTCATATACATTTAGGGTTTCAAGGGTTTCAATCGATACTATTACTGAAATTAGATGCTTCTTTAAGCAGGTTTAAATATTCAGTCAAATTACTTATATGGGTCAAAGTTGGTCCGTTTCTACATAGTTTGTTGATTAAGTTAATCAGAACTTGAAGTTTATGGAAGCCGGTTTGTCGTACCCAGACATGTAGAGAACATGCAAATTCTGTTTTTTTAATACACTAAGAGGAACTATCTTTGTTTATTTTATAAGAAAATTACATTCCATTGTTGTTTTTTTCATTGTAATAATGCGATCAGTTGTAAACCTTTTCCTTGGTGAGTTTAATAATGTAAAACCATTAAAGGCTTTTTGGAGCAACTCAAATGCACATCTTTGGTGATATTTTCTTATCATTTTAGATAAAGAGGACCACCTTGGTAGACAGTCGAACATCTGTGACAGATGTGAAATTTGCTCCTAAACACATGGGTCTGATGCTAACCACCTGCTCTGCTGATGGTGTGGTGAGGATATATGAGGCCCCTGACGTCATGAACCTGAGTCAGTGGTCCCTGCAGCATGAGATCTCCTGCAAGCTGAGTTGCAGCTGTATCTCTTGGAACCCCTCCAGGTAGACAAACATGAATGAAAAAAAATTGTAGTTAACATGCTGACCCGGTCTTGTATGGTTTTCCTCTTTGCAGTTCGCGAGCCCATCCTCCAATGTTTGCTGTCGGAAGTGATGACAGCAATGTAGCATATGGTGGGAAAGTTCAGATCTATGAATACAATGAAAATACAAGGTGAGGCACATATGCTAATTCCCTCAACTTGGATTGTTGCTTTCTGGTTTTTATTTCTATTTTGTTACTTTCAGGAAATATGCCAAGGCAGAAACTCTAATGACAGTTACGGATGCCGTTCATGATATTGCTTTTGCTCCAAACTTGGGAAGATCTTTTCATGTTCTCGCCATTGCGACCAAAGATGTCAGAATATTTAAGCTGGTGCCTTTGAGGTTTGGTACCTTCTGTGAATATAATTAACATAAGTGCACAAATAATAAGACAGTATTTCTTGATAGGAAAGAGAGCACATCTTCAGGACCAACTAAATTTGAGGTGCAGATTGTGGCTCAGTTTGACAACCACAACTCCCAGGTGTGGAGGGTAAGCTGGAACATCACCAGCACTTTATTGGCTTCCTCTGGGGATGATGGATGTGTGCGACTATGGAAAGGTGAGGCTTTACTGCTCTCTTTTATGTACTGTGTGAACTGAGGCCGAACAAATTTGTTAAACTATCTGATTGAAATCTAATTGAAGTATTTGGTTGAGCAACTGCTATGTTCAAAAAGGATTCAATTTAACCACAGCTAGGTACTTGAGTAATTCGTTTTGTATTATATTACAAGACCCCAAGGAGGACAGGAGAATTTAGGGTTTTTTTAAGGACATTGTATTGCCTCAATAAGTTATGCTTCACATTTTCGTAATGCAAATATGGAAGCTAGGGGCATTCCATGAATCACAATTGGAAAAACAGTTTTTTTTAACAAACAAAATAATGCTTTAATGCTCAATGTTTTTGTTGGCACCCAAATATTCTTGAAAAGGAAATATAGGCAACTAAAATGTGAAACTAAGTGGTCATTAACGATATTTAAGCCTGCTACACTTGCCTCACCATCTGTAAACTTCACTGCATGTCACTGCTTTGATTGTTATAAATGAGTCATTAAGTCTTTGCTATCCAGGCAAATGGTTCAGTCGCTTGGGAGCTTTTGCCACTTTAAAGTTTGCTGTATTAAGGTGTATATTGCATGTGCCTATGTTGCCTATGATCTGAATGAACCCAAATCATGATTCTTTGTAGCCAACTACATGGACAATTGGAAGTGCACAGGGATCCTGAAAGGCGATGGGAGTCCTCTGACTGGATCTTCTAGTCAGCTCACAGCCATGAGCACTATGATGGGCTCCTCTCTCCAGTCTCAAAGTGCCATCAATGGCATGTCTGCTGGAAGGTAGGTGGTGTGGTGTGTCTAACGCCACTCACCCTGCCTGCTCCAAGACAGAACTGACAACTTAACTGTGCTTCACACTCACTGAGACTTACCCCGGTGCTTGATGTGCAAAGAGCTTGGTGTTAGCTTACAGGCTAACCACATCCAGGTCTAAGAAGATAATACATTGTACTTGTCCAATGAGTGGGCACAGGGATTGAAGTTTATAATGTTTTTGTCTAAGTACATTTGTATAAAAGTGTCAAATAAATATATGGTATGGAATTGAATATGATTGTTACATTTCTTTATATACAAAGTGTTGTAAGTAAATATGGTAACAACAAAACTATTGGTAAACTGTGATTTGAGCCCATTTCACATACCAATCATTTTTGCCAATCTCTTTGCTTTGCATGACTTCATTAATCCTTTGTTTGTAACTAATAATATAATGCTTATATGTGCCTACTCATCATTTAGTTAAATTAAATAGTTAATGAATAAACCATTGCACAGTGTATTGATAGCTGAATGATTTGGGAAAAATATAAAAATGTGATTTTTCTGACAAGCAACTACATTTGTGATTTTTGTTTTTAATAATGGTATTCAGTCCAAAATTCACATTTAAAAAATAAACTGACCAATACACTACACTACGTATCCATGCAGACCTAACTTATAGGATTAGCAGTTTTTATGTAGAATAAGACATGGTATTTTTTGAGTAAATTCTGGTACTTTGTAAAATTGCAGATCATAAAGCCAAACGTATATTATTTGTAGGCGTATTTGTAACAGGACAACATATGTTTGCTTCCAGAGAACTGAAAAATAACAGAATGTAACTATATAATTCTTCCTAAGAATAATACTGATATTGCTCTGCTTTTAATACTAAAAATCTATTATAAATGGGAACTTGGTTTGCCTGCAAAAATGTGAGAAATGTAGAATTTCTAAAAGCCTGCAAGTGTTTAGTGTGAATTATTAATGTGTGTACTGCTTGTTGCATGCAGGACTGTCAAGAGATCTGCCTTTGCCCCTCCCCTGCGGCAGTTGACATCTGCAAAGATATATCACCAATCCACCTATTACTAAATGTCCTCAGTATCAGCGTCATCTGCCTGCCTTTTGAGTTCTTCTTTTTGTTTTGGTGTATTTATCATTTTTAACTTCTTCATTCAAATGCATTTTCCACTTCCTTATCTTTGTTTCTTTGTTCCATATTTGTGTTGTGTCCCCTCCTTGTCCCGTGCTTGTTTCCATCCTGTGCTTTAGGTATTTCTTTCCTGCTCTGGATACCCCCAGAGTTGGGAGCAGGTATGGGCACCTTCTGCCTCCCTCCTCTCTCATTGAGAACTGTGAAGCTGAGCCCATCCAACCTCCACCACAGCCGCAGGTGCAGATCTACAGACGTCCTTCTAGGGCCCTACTACCTCTGCCAGAGGCCGAAGGACTGTAAATACATTTTGAAAGTGCTTCATATAACCTTCACAATTTCTGTATGATAAAAATCTAAACATGTAAAAATTGCAAGAAGGTTGATTCATGTTTGAAGTCTTATTAATATTAATATTTTAGACAATACAACCACTCTGCAAATGTGGATGTTAATGAAGGTAATATTATATCACCTTTTCTTCTCTGAAAATTTAGCCTTGTTACAGATTGAATAAAAAGCCTCTGATTCATTATTGGATGATTCTTACATGGGAGCTTTTAATAACTTGTCCTCTGTGGTTCTGCCCCTTAATAAGTGTTTGTTTATTCATTCATTAATTTATTCCAATTTGACCAGTATTAATTTCATTCACAAATGTCTATTTTTTGTTTATATCATACTTCCACAAATATCTAATTTATTGTCAGATGACTCAAAAACAGGAATGTAGTTCTCACTGTTGCAGAGGACAGCTGTCTGCCAACTGATCCAGTCTTGCAGCTGCTGGACTACACACTCTCGAAGCTGTACATTTATTATTGAAAAGCAGACTCGGATTCACGCTTGTTACCCGTGATTGCAATAAATACTACTCTGATTATTTCAGAAAATATCCAGTCTGATACTAATATATCTATATTAAAAAATTCACTACTTGTTTTATTTGTGGCCTAGTTTTGTTTGGCACTGGCATTACCCAATCATAAATAAAGATTTCTTTTGTTATCCAATCAAATTGCTCTAGATTTCATAAGTCCCGCCCCGTTAACATGAGGCGGGCTTCCTGTGCTTCTTGGGCGCTACTAGTTTTCGGAACCCAGTTGAATTCAAAGATTTCTTGGTCTTTTGGGGTTGATTTGCCGTATGAAGGAAAAAAAATGAAACTAAAACTAAACTTCGAGATTTAACAATCTGTTAAAAAAGTGACCCAAGTGAGAAGAGTCACGAAGAGTTGTCGCCGTTGACTAACGTGGGGTGTGATGTGAGTTGGATTTATCTAACGTTCAATATAATCCTCTCTTTCAAAGTACCAAAAGACCGGTGTTCATACATTTGTTCGAGTGACCGGCTGCTCGGGTTTACTACTAGTTTATGCTTTTGTGCCGGTGGGAATTAGATTTAAATCACTGAAACCAATTTCGTTAACTAATGGTATTTGGAGTGTGCTCTGGATTGGAAGACCCACTTGTTTTTAGCAAGTAGCTAGCTGCAGAAGTTAGCCAACTTAGCCTAATTGAATCATTTGTGCAAGATCATTCATACAGCTCAGCTGTTAACTTTGGTGCCTCCTTGTTGTTTTTAACTAAGGTTCATTAAAATAGAATTGCACAGATAAATTACAGTGATTATGTACATAAAGAGCAACGCTAATCTCATTGATCTGTAGTAGTAAAGAGTTAGTTTCTTTTTTATTTTCCACATTGTGAACACTCTTGTGAAACTGAGATTAAAAAAAAAAAAAGTGTAATTATTACTCCATCTACAGGTAAGCATTTGGACCACCAATGACAGAATTAAATTTAAGACTTATATAATTATTCTTGAGCTATTAATTCATATTCTATTTTGTTTACAGATGGTCTGTACCCGAGTTGATGTGTAGCCAGATTTGGTCCCCATCTTGATTTTTGGAATCATGGCAGACAGCTTTTACAAGCTTGAAGATGAAGCGTTTCCTAGTTTTCTCTGCAAGTCCCTAGACAGCACCAGTGGTCGGGTCACATTGGAAAATGTGACGCTGGGATCAGGCCTAGGACTGCCAGTGGCTGCTTCTACTGTCGCTAAAATTAGACCTGCTTTTGACAACAGGTGGGGTCTACTGCTGGTCTGTGCAGATGTGAGATTTATTGTAGCATGGGTTATAGATTTTTATGTAACTAATTTGCTGCCATTTAAAAGGCAGGGTTTGTTGACGCTGAAGGGGGCATGAAAGGGAGAAATATCACAAGTTCATGTTACTGAATGCTGTTCTTTGTTTTTAGACAAGATCTTGTGGAGGCTTCATATCTGGAAGGCAAGGAGCTGGACCAGACCAGTGCACATTCATCTGTCGAACAGACCAAATTCTCCCTTAATTTTAAAGATGATATGTAGGTGTAAATTAAGCACAATCTTGTATACCAAAAGTTAGTTTTATTAGGATATTGGATTTGTTTTTATTTTCATTTTTTATTCCAGGGATAATGCTGATGACTTCATTGCTGCCCATCGGATGTCAGACATGCTGGTTAAAATAAATTTGGATGAGAGTGCATCCAGGAATCAGGCCTCCCTTTTGGGCCATCTGCCCATGCATACAGGTTTAGTTCACAGTCGGATCACGGAGCTAGCAACAGGTAAATGAGTGTCTTTGTTGAAAAACTCTCAAACATACAGTTCAAAGTGATTGCAGTTAAATTATTATTATTTTATTATTATTTCTCTTGGTTTAATGTAACACTTAAGTTTGTAATTTCTGACAGATCTATCGTCAGGGCTTCTTACATTTACACATGGTGGATGGAGAGGTTGTACAGATGCAAAGGTATGCTGTTTTTATCCTAGTTTGTCTTTTCAAAATCTCCAAAGTCATAACAGCTGGTCATGTTGCACTATGAAAAGTACTTCATATTTTTTCAGATATTCTTTCAAGTCTTGTTTGTTTATTTGTAGATTGGGCCTTTACATACATCAGTGGAGGAGAACAAGGAGCAGAGTGAGGGAGTAGACAGTGACCATTTCAGTGGTAGCAACTCAAGCTTTTTGGCAAATGAAAAGCTGATGTCGGTGGATAGTTTGAACAGCGATCTCACAGGTCCTTTTTTGCTTTTTTTTTTTTTTTTTTTTTTGGGGGTTTTTTTTGTTTTTTTTTTTTTTTTTTTGGAATGAAAATGCATAATGCTTATACTAAAAATATAACATGTAAAACACAATCTTCATTATTTGGAATTTGGGATAACTCTTGACTCGTTTGTTAGATGACGACATTGATTTGAACAACTTGCCAGAGGATGAACTGGATCAGTACTTCAATAAATTAGTTCCTCCAGACATGCAAAGAGGCAGAGTGGAAGGTCAAGAGATTCCAGCTACTGTAAGATTCATTATACAAAAAGTATTTTAGTAGAATTTTAGAAGTAATGATCTATAGAAACATAAAATGTATGCATTTTTATAGGATGCACCTGATATTGGAGATGAGTTGTCAAATCCAGGTTCCACTGAGCCTGATCAGTACAGACAGCAGTTCTTGGATGACTACCAACAGGTAGTATTTATTGGCAAAGACTATGAAGAGCTTTGTAAGAATGTGTAAAGTATATAATAAGTTTCAACCCAATCCTTCCTTGTTGGCACTAATTTGGCTCAATAAAATCTGATGTTCAGATATGTTTTAAAGCATGGAAACATTTTAGGGACTGTATCTGATCTAATTTTTCTAGGATCATTTCCAGATGCCTGATGTGCGTCTGGCTGCGACTGGGATGGACTCCTGTCCGGCCAGTGATGAGGACACAGAAGACGAACTTGAGGCTGCTCGGAGGAAAGACAACACCCGGACAAGACTGTTGCCAAGCACATCACGACAACTGGTCAGATCACAATGCTGTCTTTGAATCTAAACCAAATAGTGAAGTGAAATTAAATTAAAATAGGTATGTACAAAATAAAAATGAAATAAACACCATTAATTGTATGTCACAAAATTACAGTAAAATAATGTGTGTTGTGTATAATCGGGAGAGAAATATGCTTTCTTGTTTTGTTCTTTTTTAATTAAAAAACTGTTTTGGCACAGGTTGGAGAAAGTCACAATCCAAGTTTTAGGCCTGGTTTAGAAGGTGGTAGCTCGGATGATGAGGAGTCCAGCAGTCGAGGAGGTCCATCAATGTCTGGGCTTGAACACAGGAGATCAGCTGAAGGACAAGTCATCAACCCTCCTATCACTGGTACCACATGATATTTTAATTTGTATTTGAAATATTAACAAGTTTATCACATGTGTTTCATGGTTTCCCTTTAACCAGGGGATGGTGGAGGTGGTGATGGCAGCAGTGGCAGTGAGGAAAGTGGAAATGATGGAGGAGTTTCTACAATACCTTTACCAGCAGCTGCTGTTCAAACCACATATGATGTATTCCGGGGGTTGGGCATCGTGGGGGAAGATCAGGCTAGTGACCTGAGTGATCTGCATGGGCTTGTAAGACCAAAAATAATACACTGAATTTAAACTACTTTTTTGGCAACATTTGGAGAGGTGTTGATGTTACTTTCAGATGGGTGATCGCGTTGGTCCTGTAGGAACAGGAGAGGCCCGTTCTTCAGACAGGGCCTCAAGGATTGCTCAGAGAGTGACACCTGTCACATGGAGCATGACCGTGGATCGACAGGAGGCGTTGGTGAGTTAAATTTTAGGTAGTGTCCATTTTCAACTGAAAAATGCATTGATGATTTTACACCACATTCTACACATGTTTTTTTTTTTCCTTAGGATGCCATGGAACACACAGATTCTGGCCCTACCGTGGAGCGTCTCTTGGACTCTCTTCACCTATCCCAGGTTTGCCGTAATATGACTTATGTTCCAAAGATTACTGCTGATGACAAAAAAATCTTTCTTCATGTAAGAAACATTATAATGTGTGATTGTGCAATATAGTGTTTGATTGGGTCTTCACTCTATAGGTGGGCTTTCCTGAGAGTGACCAGGACTCAGATGAGGGCATAGATGAGCCGGATAGTTGCAGACAGTCTTTGGGTCTAAGAGGAGGGCCCTGCGGTAATGCATCCACAGCAGAGGCCCCAGACAGTGCCAGTGAGGATGACCACAACCCCCTCTCCACCTCCCTAGAGCCCAAGTACTTCTCCCAGAGTCTGCACCAGGACGATACAGATGACAGCTGGACCAACTGTCCTGAAAATGTGGAGCTGGAGTTTCAACAGGGTTTGTTATGTTTTTTCTCCCCCCATTTAGCCTATTCATCTCCCAATATTGCTGAAGCACTGGCCATGTGTGGGCATAGCATCATACACCCCCCAATTGAACTTATGCACAGCAATGATGGCTATAAGGAGCTGTATTTTTTTTACGCAATGTATACAGCTATCTATCTCTAAAAGATCATTTTTGTCTTTTCAGGGGCCAAAAATGTCAATAGTGTAGTGTATCAGAATGAACAAGGCCAGTGGGTCACTGACCTTGCCTATTACTCATCCTTTGAAAAGGAGGTGGGCAACCAGGCACCAGTAAACCTGCAGGAGTTTCAAAATGAACCTTTTGTGGCTCCGGGTTTGTATCTGTTTTAAGTGTCAAACCACATTTTTCTATTTATGTATGTAAGCTTACCAAAATGTTTTATTTCAGGTGATGCTTTAGAAAAAATTGCCAAGGACCAAGAGGAATTTGAGAGAGAGCACCAATTCATGCAGGTACATTTACAATGTCCTAAATACCCTTTTATTTATTATCAGTGTAAATTGTATTATTTATTATCAGTGAAAATATTTATGGTCAGTGAAAAGGTGAAAAATAGTAGTTGCAACAGAGAACCAGCGCCTAATGAATAGAATCTAATTAGATTATGGCATTTAATGTACTACAACTCGGATTTCGAAGTAATTGGTAGCATTTTATTCCATGCCGTTTCTTTTTATCCTTGACATTTTTTGTGGTGTTCGAAGGAAGAGAAAATAGATCCTGCTCCGGCTAATGCCACCTTTCTGAGTGACTCCTCCTGGAAGCTTCCCAACAGCAACTACATCCTCATGAGGGCCTCACAGGTGTCTGACTTCTCTCAGGCCGATCAGAGCTACCTCCGCTTGTCTTTGGGTCAATTCTTTGGACAACGCTCTGAAGCCCTAGGACGTTTAGGCCAAAGAGAGAGTATAGATGAGATTAAACGGGTCAGTATTTTGTTTTCAGTGGTGCAGTTTTATTTCACTGAGTGGTTGTAAGAGATGTAACAATATGGAAATCTCTTGGTATGATATTTTCACAATATGCATCTCACAATGTGATATTTATTGCCATGTTTTGTATTTCATTGCAACTTGACTTTTTGGGCTAATAGTACTATTTGTTTCATTCTTGATTGTTTCATTCTCATTCTTGATTGTGTAAAACTAGTTAAAACCCAGTGTTGCTTGCATGTAGCTTGTATGAAAGTCCTTTATTCTTTCCTCTTCAGCCCTCTTTTGGCTATATCATCACTTCTCCAGAAAAGAGAGAACCATTTGCACTGATTCCTCCTTCAGAGATGTCAGAAACCACTCATGATAACGGAACATTTGATCTTGAAGCGGACAAAACTCTCAACCCAGGTTTGTCTTGATGATTTATTACAACTATCTTATAATTATGTTTATCTGAATTTTCCAATGTATAATATATTCATTTGGCAGAAGACCTGGATAAAACCTTAGAAGCTCCAAAAGAGACAGTAGAATCAGAAACTTGCAGACAACAGGTAGAGCAATTTTGTTTCAAAGATTGCTCTAAATTATAGCTTAAAATTGTGTCTGTTGAGTATTTTGTAATTTGTGCATAATATATCTCCCATAGGAAATACTTGCTGCTCCTCCTAACAACAATGAGGACTTGGACTCTAATCTGGGAAATCAAAGCTGTGTTTCCCCTGAAAGTAACAGTAGTAACCTAATGCTCAGTATCAGTACTATAGCCTCAGCCATTGCAGATGCCTCCATCAGCACTGACCCCTCTCAGTTAGCTGCAATGATCATGGAGCTGTCTAAGAGGGGCAAAAACCGCCCTGAAGCCAAACCTGTTGGGACGAACACAGCTCAACAGGCAAAATCTGAGGAACATGTGAGTTTAAGCGCTTCACTTTGTTTATTTGTTTATAAGTAGTTACAAGCATGTCGGTCAAGCTGCACTCAAAAGGGTGCCTTGAAGTTCTCATTTACCTTTTTATTACAAATTAATATTGCAAATTTATTACAAAATTCCAAAATATACAGTAAAAGATTAAGCATAATTTAGCAAGTACATACATTTAGCAAGCCCGCAGAGATAACTGTTGTTATGATTTTGGGCTATATATAAGCTGATATGTTATACATTACCTACATACTTTTTAGCAATGTATATACATATACATCAAACACTGTTTTTCACCATTTATATATTTTACATTTAGAAATTCATCCTGAGGGCTTTTACTTTATGCATCCACAATGTTGTGGATTCTGTCTAATGAAATCAATAGAGATTATTGTTTGGATATGACTAAAATTTAAAACTGTCTAACTAAAATATTTTATGTTTTTTACCAAATCCTTTCTGTGGCATAGACTCCCTCTGTTGAGGAGCAGAGCATTATGATGGAGACACTGCAGAAAAGTGCCTTTGACATAGACAAATATCTAAAGAAGAACGATCTCTCTGGTTGTAGTGAAGAGTCTCTTGGACAAACCACATTTGACTTGACTGCCTGGGCTGACAACATCAGCGCTTCTCTCACCTCTCAGAAGGATTCACCTCATCAATGGGAACCAATTGCTCAAATGAAACTGTCTGCCTCTGACAATGCAAAAGCCAGTACAACATCAAACAGTGACTTGAGGCATAGCTCAATTTCTCACCCTTGTGCATCTTATAGCTCACAAGAAAGATACACTCTAAACTCTGGACAGTCTTCCACACTAAACACACAAGTCACAGATTTATCGACTAAAGATAAACAACTAAATGACCATAGAGGCAAAATGGTAGCAGTGAAACCACAAGCAGCAGCTAGTATCCCCAGATTATCTTTGGAAAAGCCACAAAACAAGCAAAAAAGCCCCACGTGTTCTCCTACTCGCTCTCCTGATGTACCCAGATCCTCGTCGGGTTGGAGAAAGGCTCCTAGAGGCCAGCCCAATATCAATGGTACAGTACAGAATTCAAAAAGTGTACAACAGGAACAGTCAAGTGAACCAAGAAGCTCTCTCCCACTTCGAAGTGCTATGGCTGCCCCCCTTCACTCGAATGTAGAGAAACATGTTGGCTTTACCTGTCCAAGCTCTGAAAGTTCCACATCAGGTCAGTATGATAAATAGTCAAAAGGAAATGATCTTCTCTTGTGGTTTATTTTAAATTTTAATAAATGTATTTTTTTTAAATATATATATTTTTCCTTCAGATAAATTTAAGAGCCAGGAACCATTTGCAGATGAAACTCACTACAACTTCAGGCCTTCTACCTCACCACTTACGCACTCCTCTCCAAGTCAGATCTCTTTCCCCAGTGCTGAAAGGTATTTTATTTTTCTTGACCTCCATCTGTCTAAAATATGGAATAACTACTTAGATCTTAGTCATTTGCTTATTTACAGTGTGACATCACCATCATCATCCAGAGGAGGGCACTGTGACAAACATCCAGACTACTCGCCTCAGTCCATCTGCTCCAGCCCTGGAATCAGCAGGCTCACCTACATTTCAATGAACGATGGCACTTTGATACCTTCACCAGAGAAACAAAAATATGAAAATGATAAGGCATTGAAACACTTTTAATCTTATTTTGTATACACCAGATATAATGAATTTAATTTTGTAAAATTATTCTTTTTCTTCCAGAATGACCGCACCATGTCATTGAGTACAACCATCATCCGATTCAGCCCCACCCCTCCTGTAGAACCTGATCTCCAATCAAGCATGGATAACCGGGAATTGGCCAAACATTTGGACCAGGCACAACCTTATTCAAAGAGCCTAGATCCACTCCCCCCTCAGAACTCTAAAAGCCCCTCTGGCTCCCGTAGCGGCTCTGTTCTTGGTTGCAGTCGGACTCAGAGTGAATGTAACTATCAGTGCAGTGTAGCGGATAAAGCTGGGAATCAGAAACTCCTCACTAACTCCAACATAAGGCAGCTCACTAAAGTCGACTCTGGCTACTGTAGCAATTTGAACATTCAACATTCTTGCAGCACTGCAGTACCTCAGGGCTCGCAACCATGGGGGCCGTCTTGTTCTATCTCATCATCTATGTATGGGTCCAACTATGTGCCTATTCCAAACTTTAAACCACAGTGTTCTGGTTTGGTAGACCTCCCACCACAAGAGGATCTGCAGTCATTTCTCACTGGTCGCTCCCTTTTCACATCACAACTACCTCAGCGGTACTTGGGGCCTGAGGCGGCTCTGCATCCCAGTGTTTATCATATGAACACAGGAAACGGCTTGTATGGTGTTCCCCCTTCAGGGATTCCCAACAGTGATCTAACTGTGAGGCCAGGCCATTCGGTTCCTGCTCCTCTGGGACTTTCTGGAGCAGCGGGAGCAGAGAATTTGTTAAGACCTCTCCAGAGTCAGCAGGATTTGAGATTAATGGCAAAGCCATACGGGCAGTTTGGGGCCGAGGCTTTTGTTGGAGGCCTCGAGGATCTTAGAGGTATATGGTAACATGTCTTCTATTTTAATGTTAATTTTTTTGTTTCTCTTAAGAATGGACTGGATAATATTGACAAAAAATTATGTCTCAAACTCTCAATAGTATTCTGTTACTTTACTCAATATATGTCAATCCTACAAAAATGTGCTAAAATATGTATTTTAAATGTATTAGTTCTGGTTTCAGATGATCATACATACACATTAGTTTCTATTCTCATTTAATTGGCTCCTTTTTCAGTTTTTTTTTCAGTTATAAACTGAATTCATTATATTTTGATAATCTGCCTACCTTGATTTCACATACAGAATATATGGATTTTTTTTTTTTTTTTAAATCAACCGTGCTATTTTATAAACCTAATAAAGACAGATTAGGACATAAGATAGGGCATGCTTTATTTTCTTTATACTGTATGGGTGCTTCTATATTTTTCAGGTCAAGTGGTGGTTCCCGACGAGCTTCGGTTTCCTCATGCCTGTTGTGTGGGCATTGCCTCTCAAACATCTCTCAGTCTCTTTAACCCATCTGAAAGGTGGCAACAAGTGTCCATCACCCTCACCAGCCTCTCCATTGATGGGGAAAAGGTAAGTAAGAAAGCTGTTGACCGAAATATTTACCATTTCATGATACAATTATAGATGTACTACATAACTGAAAATATTTAGAGAGAAAAAAACATATTTGATTTAATTGTAATGTACGCTCTGTAAATAATACAATAGGTGATTTTCATATTGCTATATTATCTTATTTCTACAGGTGGATGCCTTGCCTTACCAGTGGCTGATTGTGAAGACTAAGACCCTCATTGGTCCCAAGACTACAGAGGACCAGAAAGTGCTGTTCATTCCTCCTCAACCCGGGGTTTATCAGTGTGTGCTCAGTGTGTGCTCCTGGCCTGCCTCTGCAGAACCAGAGATGGCTGCTAGGGCTAAATTATTTTCTAAAAGGGTGGTGCTTGTGGCTATAGCTGAGAATCCTTCTATAGAGGTAAGTATATCATTACAATCGAGAAGATGAAATTTATTATTACATTAAAATTAATATCATTATGGCCCAGCCAGACACAAATGACCTGAAATATTTTTGTCATATTAGGTTGAACTGGGTAAGGCTGCATGTTTGGACTTTGGGGACCTGCCAGTTGGAGGAGCCAAATCCCTTGCTCTCAAACTGTTGAACAGGACCCATGCCACAGTTCCCATCCGTCTGGTCCTCAGTGCTGTGAGTCAGTCAGATTAAGATTAACAGAACATATTTTAGTATCCCAATTAAAACATCACTAAAATGAAAACTGGACATAAGCACATTTAAAGAGGTTGAAGTAAAAGTATAAAGAAAAAACAGATACAGCCCGCATTATGACATGATTATTCAGCTTTCATTGATGTTTATCGTGCTACAGAAATGGAATCACCACTGTCTTTTTATTTTTTGGTTTTCATTTTTCTTTTGCCTGTCTCGCTTCAGAACGCCACAGCCTGGCGATGCTTCAGTTTATCCAAAAACCCTGTGACCATGACATGTGAGGCGACGCAGCAGGCCGGGCACATCACCCCAATGTCTCCTCCTGCTGTGATGAATCATGTGATGCATGCCAGCTATGGAGAGGTGAGATCATAAAACCCACTGTTCAAAATTGTATCAAAAACAAGATATTTCCTAACCCTTATTGTGGGATTTTCTGATGTAATATGATTTGACACTTCAAACTTTTTATTACTAGAATCCAGAGAGCTTTGTAGTTTGGGTTCATTTCAAGGCACCTTCAAAGTACACATCCTCAAATGGTAGGAAAAAAATATCATTATCTACTATGTTTGAATGTTTGACTACTACTAGAACTGTGTATAGTGTGAAAGCGCCTGTGTAGAGTCTAGTCTAGTTTGTCTAGTTTGTAAATTTGTAGTAGTATATGCATGCCAGTTATAGGATCAGGTCTTTTTTTTTTTTTTACACCAGTCATCTACATAAAATGTATTAAAGACATTTAAAACTTAACATGGGTATACCTTATTATTTTAGAGGAACTTGGAGAGCCTGATGAGTTTGTGGCTCGTGTTGACATTGAAGTAGATTCGCCAGGCACCACACATGTGATTCGAAGTATCCCTTTAAAGGCCAGATCTGGAACAGCACGAGTCCATGCACCAAAAGACCTACAGGTACCATGGTTCACAACACCATACTAGTCTCTTTATTTTGGTGTGTATAAGGGCTAAACACTAAGTAAGTTTTTCTTTTGAGGAGTTCCCACCCCCTGCTTGTCTCTATTGAGTTATATATTTTTTACAGTCAGTTTCACAGTATGGCTTTAAATCTTCATGAAGACGAGTGGGCGACACCACTAGTTTTAAGAATGCATGTTTTCAGGATATTTTTGCCAATGCCATACTGTGGAAAATAACTACCAATAACATCTCCATTGGAAAGTTACATGGTGTAGCTTTAAAGTTTGTATCATTCTGTTTTACTACTATTAGGCAGGCTAAGGTTATTTTATTATCAAAATATACATGGGAGGTTATGTAGCAAATATCACTTTCAGCCAGGTGCCCAGATGAATTCTCCCTGTGCATTAGTCTTCTAAACTTTCTTCCCTGTCCTAATTCGAATGCTGAACTGCCTGTGCTGCCTGTGTCTAGACTGTCAGCCTCACTGCTCCGGTGGGTAAATCCAGCCAACAAATGCTGCCATTAAAGAATGCAGGAAACATTGACGTGCAGCTGAAACTCAAGGTAATTCTGACCTTTACTTTTCTTATTAGATTTGGGATTTGGGTAAGCCTTTGTGACATTTTGGACTCAGTCTGTGTGTGGGGACTCATTGATATTTTGCCCCTGTTTTCTTGTGTTCACCTTCATCCCGTCTGGCCTCTTTTTGCACGATCCCATTCCAACTCCACCTCTTCAATGAATTCTTAAAGGGATAGTTCAATATTGAAGCTCTGTTGGATACACGTCTTCATTTAGTGTCTGCGGTAGAAATTCTGTCTATTATCATGCCATACATACACAAGAAAATTAGGTTATACTAAAATGCATAACAGGGTAAAAGGGGGCAGTTTCCAAACAATATAAACT
>KN492329.1:37270-56407 GCA_000787155.1 Scartelaos histophorus
CCTGCTGAAAATGGGAAGTCCCATCTCATGATTAGATTTGCTCAAAGCCCACATTTTCAGTGTAAATTGGTTTTCTTTGTGTCCTGTGTTGCAGCCTCCTTACCATTCTGGTGCTGCCGTCTGGCCCCCAGTATGAGGTGACCCTTAAAGGAGAATTCACCTCAGACATCTCTGGGAAACAAGCCATCTCTTCTGTCCTAGCTCCCAGTTTGGTCAATGACGTCCCACCAATCCTATCCAATAAACAGTTTGTTGCCTGGGGTGGGGTCACCTTAGGCCGTGCCATGTAAGCAACTTTCCTGTAATTTATGTTTATAAAAAAACTGTACATGTATCAATTATTCATGGGAAAGTAATCAATGAAAAATCTCAAGGCCCACTGGCCCATCTTACTCGATTAAGGGCTTTCTAATGTTATTCATGAGAAGGGACAACAATGTCTGCAGGGAGTGCTTTCCCTCACAAGCTATTTCAACATAATGTACAATTTATTTATACTTTGAGAAGTGAGGTACATACTGTTCTTAGCTACAGCACATAACTCTGACCCGGACCTTTAAGTGTAAGACTCTACAGCGACTATGACATACACCGGACGTCCTATACCTATTACCTTTGTTCTGATGCAGACAACAGAAGCTGGTCTTAAGAAACAATTCGAAAACTGAGACGCAGCACTTACGGTTGTTGATACGGGGTCAAGACCAAGATTGTTTTCAGGTAAAGTTTGCCATCTGTACTTGTCAACCAATCGACTCATGGTTAACACCCAGCTGTCCACCTTCTTCAACTTTCTTTTGGACTTCACTTAGTGTGACTTGAAACTGAAAAAGGGCTCAAATACAAACTTTCTGTAGTATACCAGTAGATTATAAGTCTAATAATGCTTAGACCTGTGCTAAACTCATCTCTATAAAACACAAAATGTGTAATTTATATATTTGGCCTAAATAAACTGTGTATGTCTATTTGAGTTAAAGTTCTTAAAATGTGAGGCTGAATTTTCTTTCAATAATGAATTGAAATGAAATGACCTATTTGTCCTCAGCTCCAGAGCATGTTCAGTCCTGAGGAGCGTCTGACCCGACACGGAGAGCTGTCCATACGCCCCAGAGAAGACGTGACCGTGCACCTGCTCTTCGCTCCCACCCGCGTCGCCTGCATGATGGCCAAACTGGAGATCAAGCAGTCCGGAGTACGGCCCTCACAGCCAGGCATCAAGTTCACTGTAAGCATGAGGCTGCTGTGAATGATGTACACACTTTTTTAATCTAGTTTGGTAAATCTTTTAATAATTAGATTGGGTAAAATGGTCATGAAACGTTGAGATAGAAGTTTTAATTGCATCATAATTACATCATGCAATTTCCTTAATTACCTCAAGTAGATACAAAATTGGGTTAGACTATGGGCCTCGTTCTAGCTCAAATGCTACAAGTGCATATTGCCTTTTACCTTTTAAATCAATGGCAGTAAAAAATCAATAGAAATTTGCAAAGCAAAACAAGGAAATGTAAGTTTGATTACATGTTTATATTTTATATGTAGAAAATACAACTGTTTAACCTAATACAATTGTGCTAGTAAATTATATAAACATTAACATAATGTAATTTTGTAATGTCTCAGATCCCTCTCTCGGGCTATGGTGGCACCAGTAACATTATTTTGGAGGACCAAAGGAAACAGGCAGACGGTTATGTGGCCACTCTGACAGATGTTGCAGTGGGCCGAGTCAGTAAAGTGTGCCTTTGTGTGAGGAACACTGGCTCCAGAGCTGCCTTCATCAAAGCTGTGGTCTTCTCTGACATCCTAAAACGAGCAACTATGGAGGGGTCCATCATCAGCATCGCTCCCTCTCAGTTTGTACTCAAAGAAAGGACACAAGAGGTACACAACAACAGATGTTGTATCAGAACAGCATTTAAGAATTGCTAGTATATTTTGGTGTGTGTCCAATCCATAGCTGCCACAATTACCTTAATTTGTTTGTACAATGGTTCTCAAATGGTGATTCACAGGCTCCTTCTGGTGGTCTACAGTTGTAATGCTTACTTAGTTTAGAAACTTTTTTATCCACATTCTTGCCCTCCTTTTGGGTAATTTCTCACTACTTAGAACTAGTGTGGCAATGATGTCTTATTTGAACTGGTTTAGCCCCAATTTAAACCTGAAATAGTCATGTGATGAACATGGTTTAAATCTGGTACTCTTTTGTGACACTTTTCCTGGGAAGTTTGATAGCCACTGATGTCTGTTTAGTATCAATTGGAATGCATTTTAATGCACAATATCATTATTTTTTAGGTAATTACAATCCTCATGAAGTCCACCCAGAGAGAGCTGAGCCTGTGCCAGTTGACTGTTGCACAACTTGCCACTCTGTGCTTGTTCTGTGGGGATGAGGTCTCCAGGCAACAGTACAGGAAGTAAGACCTTTTGCTTGTATTAGTAATATTTATTCTGCTAAGAGCAGTTTGGTCAGTGCAGTTCAAATATAGTATAGACGCAATTATACTTTTCAGCTGTGTTAAGAGACCTATTATTATGCAAAATCAACCTTTTAGGGCTTTTCACCATGTTATAATTGGTTTCCCTTCTAATTTACCTGCTCACAGTTGTACTTAGAATGATTCATGCATGTTTGAGTAATCTTTATTCACACTCCTGCATTCAAGACGTCATGCTCCAATCTATCCCTTTTTCACCCCCACCAATACTTACTGCTGTTGACTTTGTTCTCCAATTGTATTTTGGTTATACACAAAAGACAGGATCACTTTGTTGTGATGACGTTTACGCAGATGTACCATAATAGGAAGGTGAGCTACAAATACATTATTAGGATGCAGTTTTCCAACCTGGACATCAGCAGACTTATTTGTCTCAGGTCAATATTGTCTAAAACTGTCCAAAATATAATATATAATATATAATATTACATAAGGACCCATGAGTGTCATAGATTAGGGTTACTATATAGCAGACAAAAAAAAAAACAAAGTTTTCTTTAACTTATTAACTTATATCGAATTTGTTAATTTGTTTCAGGCTATGCAATTCATTTATTTCCAGAGACTCTTTTGCCAGTGAAATCTTTGTCTTTTTTACTTTTGCTTTAGATTACTTCAAAGCAAACCAGAGGCTGCACGAAAGGCGCTGTCAGAGAACAGCCTTTTGAAAAACATAGAATTCAATGAGAAATTTCTTGGAGAGGAAATTGTTACTGAAAGTAGGTTAAAACACATCAAAATGTCTCCAATGAACTTGCCTGGTCTAACTGATCACATACACCACTTTTCTTAGCGTATGATTTGCCACTGCGACCGAACGAAGCGCACCTGTTTTACGGGAACATGAGTAAGGTGGTGGTGTGTTTAATGGGCAGCACCAAAGGCCCAGAGTCTGCGGAGAACAGCTACAGTGATGAATCTGTGCCATCACGGCGCAGTTCAGCCAGTGACAGGTATACAACATTTTCATATTTCTTTGTACAAGCAAACATATAAAGGTCAATAAAGATCAATTTTTGTTTAGTTAATGACATGGATCCATTGTACACAAGGTAAAATATGACTAGGCGGCTTTCATGATATTGTGAAGTGTCATAATTTTAGATTGTGGGCATGGGCTGAAAGGACCCAAACTCGTTAAATAATACACAAATATTGAACTTTATCCTTATTTGTGACCATATATTAATGGACATAGCGGTCCAAATAGGAACTTGTCATGGGGGCGCTTTCAGCTCCATCAACTTGAACGTTCCTCATTTCGGTCGTAAAATGTTAGTATTAAACCGATCTACATGTTCCTGGTGTTTTTTCTTTATTTTGTCTGTAAATCAGTTTCTGTCCCCAATACAGAACTCTGCTCCAAATTTCCCCCATAACTGCTAGACTCATATGAAGTAGTCCAGTCCAAATGAAGCTCATAAGTGGACTAAGGAAGTGTAATGTCACCCATAGCAGTCTTTCGGATAGGCCCTGTAAATTAATCATATGTAAAAAATACTATCATAGCTTCACAAATAAAATGTATAATGAATAAAATGTTCCATTACCTATTTATAGTAAGTATAGTTTTTTTTGTCAAAATATTTAGTCATCATTTTAATGTAGCATGCTACGTTTTACCACAGTAAAGTAACTCCAATATTATGTCCTCTTGTGTGTTTTTTCAGCAGTTTGACAAATGGCAACGTGTCTCTAGACGTGCTGCCAGTGAAGGGTCCTCAGGGCACAGCTCTCAAAGTTCCAGAGCCGTCCTTAAAGGTAACATTTAAAGAGCTACTGTGATGTCATAGTTGAAAACATTTTTGCAGCAATTGTACTTCATGTCAATTCTATATAGTATGTCCTTTAAGACTTCTTTTAATTTGTGGTTTAAGATTTTCCAAGCCCGTTGCCTTCTCAAGTGTGAACCACTTGTGTTTCTAATCATGCCTCCTCCCTCACAGGGTTCCGAACCGTTACACAAGCCGTCTGAATCATGGACCATTCATCCAGAGCAGCTTCTCCTACCTGCTCCCACCATCAGTGAGTCCAATCCCAATTATAGTTTCAAATTTAAATACCAGCCTGTTTTTGACCAGAGATCTGAGGGTTTTTACGTTCTTGTTTCTGTAGATGGACCATCCGCCACCAGCACAGTTCAGATCCGGAATAATTCCTCCAGAGAGATGAGCTTTGACCTGTCCTGGCCCGCTCACTGCCTCACCATCACCCCTCACCATGGAGTCATTGAACCCCAGTAAGTTCATACAGTTCATATTAATGCAGTATTACAAATTATTATAAAACAACAATACAAATGGCCATTCATGACTAATAAGCTGCTTGTAGGTGCAGGTGGAGGAGCCACTATCCATCTGAAAATCTATTAATCCTGATCAGTACTATCCGTATCCAAGTATACTACAAAATCAGTATTTTGACATTTTCTCATTTTAAAAAGTCAAAGGTCTTAGTATTGTGATAATATGTGAAACTTGATAATAGACTCTAATAAAACTCATAAAACAAATTATAGTTGCAACTATCAGTTTGAGTTAAGCTGAATCTGTTATAGTAAATGATGATGATCAGTGAATCAAATAATACTTTCTCTTGTCCTTCTGTTTTTAACCAATTTACAAACATAAGTGATTATTACTTATCAGTTGTTATTGTATATCCAGGTGCCACTTGCAAATCTTGATCAGCCCCAACCCCTCTCTCGCAAACAAATCTTCTCTGCTGCCTTGGAGTGGAAAGATCTATGTTCAGTGTAATAGTCAACAGAAGGTAAACTGTTCTAAATTACGGACTTAATCCTGTCAAATTTCAGTCAAATTTCAATCAAATTTCAATTTTACTGACCATGTTTTTACTTCATTTTAGTTCATTCAGGTTCAAATTCGACAGGACTTGGTATTAGATGTTTCCACGGCAACGGGAGACTCTACACTCTTGGCTCTTCCTCCTCAGGCTGCGACTCCAGTGGTGCATCTTCCGCGAGGTCCCACAAAACCACTGATGTCCACACAGTCTTCTCCAGACCTGGTGAAGATCAGGTCTAAGACCATAGTGTTCCCCATCACTGCATCAGGGGAGACGTCAGGTGAGCTACGACAGATAGTGGTTACAAAAAGAACTGACTCGTTTTACTTTTGAAAAAGTAAAACGGCATTGTTGGTGTTAAATGCCGTAATTTCTGAACTATAAGCCGCTACTTTTTTCTCGCACTTTGAACCCTGCGGTTTATATGACGGTGCGACTAATATATGGACGGATTATTTATTTGGCAACACAGCAGATTTGGGCGCAGCCCGACTACATAAAACACTGCTGTTTGTGTGGTGAACACATGGATCTAGGGTTAAATGAAGTTACAGCATTAACTTGTGATGACGCTAAATGTGATGACGCTAAATGAACATTACTGAGGGGGGAACGTCTTACCGGTGTGCCTTAAATGCAGCTGAGTCGTAAACGACAAGAAGAAACGTCTCAAATTTCAGTAGCCGAACGTCCACTCAGCCGAACGTCCACCTGATCCCCCAGGGAGTGTGAAATCTGCTGAAATCCTACGAGACTCCCACAAGATCCAAGATCCGACAGCGTCTCTTTGTGCAGGAGACATGTGCAGGAGAGATGGGGAGAGACGGGGGGATGTGCAGAGGAAGACGCTCATTTGATCGGGTTTTGGAAAGTTATTTTGAGCTTCATGCACACACCCTCCTCATGGAAAACACACGAAGAAACGCAGATGGTGCTGCTTTTAATTTAAAGGCGACTGATCTGAAGGACGTAGAGCTGCTGCTGTAAACTCGACATCAGTGAGTCGAGACGGTGGCGACGAGAGCGACGAACTGACCCAATGCAAAAAGTCGACAAGCACAGGCAATAAAATTAGACTGAGTGAACTTTAAAACGTTTTTGAAGACGTGGACACCTGCGGCTTATGTAAGCCGCACTTGAATATATGTACAATTTTGAAATTTAGTCGAAATTTTGTTGATGTGGCTTATATTCAGGTGCGCTCAATAGTCCGGAAATTCCTCCATATGACTCATTTTCCTGGAATGTTCCACAATATGGTCCAGTTTGAAGTTTATTTGTATTAGTTATATTGCATTAATAATGTCAAATTTCATTGCGGTGTCCTTATGCGTTACAGTAATGATATGTGTCACAAATGAATTAATGAATGAAAAAAGTTTGACTGTGAATGAATGGTTTTGAAATTGTGAATGTCAAAAATTGTGTGTGTGTGTGTGTGTGTTGGGGAGAGACTCACTGTGTTCTCTAACTTCAGAGGCTCAGCTGGAAGTGGAGAACGGGGATGTGGATTTGAGGTGGTACCTGTCTTCCTTTGCTCCTCCATACGTCAAGGTGCTTTTATCTCATTACTGATTCTTTTCATGGACAAACAGATTAAAATATTTACTTAATTTTCCAGTTATGTGTGGCTGCTTATATGGTCTTAGTTTATTTGATGCCATTTAAATAGATTTAAGCATTTTTGTGACATTGCACTCAAGCTGTTCTGTCTCCCAGGGGGTTGACACGTCAGGAGATGTTTATCGAGCCACCTACACAGCTTTCAGATGCTCCAAAGTCTCAGGGACACTGGGAGCCCATGAGAAGATGCAGGTAAAGCTTTCATTTCCAATGTTATTTTTGTCATATGCACGGGTTTCTAATTCACACATCTTCATTCTCAAACACTGGTTGTTTTTCTTTTTAGATATTGAAATTACATTTATGATTTATTCTACATGTAATCTATGTAAACACACTGTAGTGTTTAGGATGTATCATTGGCACACTCACACATTTTGAAATGTATTACATTTTTTTAATGTCTAAACCAAAGAGAGAATCACTCTTTATCATTTTCTCACAGTCTTGTTACCACATTTCATTAATAAAGTATATGCCAATAATAATTTTGTGTGTGTGTCTCCAGGTGCCAATCACTTTTCTCCCGAGGGATCGTGGGGAATATGCCCAGTTTTGGGATCTGGAATGCCACCCGCTGTCTGAGCCACAACAAAAAACTAGGCTTCGCTTTCAACTCTGTGGCACTGTGAGAAGTTTTCAACTTTTTAACTTTTACAAAAAACTCACAGCAGGAGGCGTCACAACTTAATAAAAAAACTAATTAAAAAAGCACCATCAAAATCTTTCCAAACAAGTTCAAATCACGTTTAAGCTTATTTAATTTTATCCTAAAGTCCTGCCAAAACAATTAACTTTAACAGATAAAGTTGTACTAAGTCTTTGTAGTGTTCGTGACAGAATTGACAAATGAGAAAATATGGATGTGGGATGATAAGGAGGGCCTCCCCGCTGGGACAGGCCTGCGGGCTCTGCGTTTGTGCTGCTTTTAAGTGAAGTGTTGTGACAGACGTGGTTAACTTAAGAGCACACGCGCACAGCAAGAGGGATGTCAGGAAGAATGCTTCGCATTATGTGGGTTAAGTAGCAATGATGGGAGTGACTTTTGCTTGTTTGTTTTCAGATGTGACTGTTGAAAACTGTTCTTTTTTAAATATATTATACATTTTATCTGTTTAAGTTTTTCAAACCAAATAGGCAATTATCACAGCCAGGTGATGCATTTGTCCTGTTGAGTGATGATGTGTATACTACATTTTGTGTGGCTTTTTACAAGTAACATTGCGCTGTTGTCTGGTGTTTTTAAGGGTACCAAGTCTGGCCCAGTTCAGGGTCCACAAGAAGGAGATTGTTCTTTAGTTAAGACAGAACCCATGATCAAGACCAAGAAAACCAAGGTTGAACCAACTGTGACCAAGCCCAGGTAACTACATTGACATTTTATTATTTACAAACATTTAAAATAGTTAATATGTTTAACTCTGATAGTCTTGTAAAAGGGAACTCCTCAGAAGCCACTGATTATAGAAGAGGCCCAGACACAGAAAATACATATACATATATGAAGTACATATATAAAAGGGCAGTTTCATATTATCCCATACCCAACATTCCAACATCACCCTGCAGTCCCCTTTTTTCCTCATAGTTGGCTTTCATCCACATTCTTATATTTTTATAGTTGCATCCATTATAAAGACATATTGTTTGCTTTTTTGTGATACATCAAGCACTATTAATGACAGTTGATTACATACATGTTTCTTCTACGTTGTGTTATGGCTGAGCAAAATGCAGTACTTATTTCTTTTTCATAAGTTTAAAGACAGACCACAGTTGAATCTTACATTATATTGTGGTTTTATAATTAATGATGCAATTTGTCAGTTATGATTTCTCTTATGCACATTTTTTTCAGTAGTATCTGAATAAATGTATTGATGTATGGGGTTTTATTTTTTGATTTTTAAACTATTTTAAATGCTCATGGCCTTTTTGTTTACTTGCTTCTAAAAACTAATTTTTCATATAATTATTAATTTCAGAATAGTTTGGACATAAAAGGCCTCACGATTCATACATTTCTTTTATATCTTGGTTAAATCATGTAATACATAGAGCTGAACCGATAAAATTACTCAACATTTTCCTTCAGGGGTTTGGCATGCCCTGGCTTCATTGTATAAAACAAAGGCGTAGGAAAGCTGTACTTTTTGAAGCCTATTCTCCCATCTCCTCTGATTGTCATTCCTCTCAGTGCGGAGGAGGCTGTGCGGAGGGGTGTGTACTCTCCCCAGGATCTGTACACGTTCCCAGCCACACGGGTCGGTGAGTCGAGCTCTCTGAAGGTCAACATCCGAAACAACTCTGCCGACACGCACGAGGTAAGCCGGATTCCCATCAAGACATCCAGAAGGAGAAGGAGTTTTCTTTTTCGCTTACCACAGCACAAAGTCAAATCCATTGTATACACATGAAAGGCTATCAATTTTGAGGGGAAAAGGAGCTAAGCTGTAACCTTGGTTTTGATGGCTTGAGCATGTTTTAGCACAGTTTGTTACTTTTTAGAGGCCAAGTCTGCACAAGGAGGCTTTGTAAAATCCTTTTAGCAAAATATCAGTTTGCAATGTTCTACAATTACCCAAATTCAGATTAGATGAGCACATGCTACATACCACAAAAAATATTGTCGCTCAGGCTTTTGAATGTCTTGAGGACTAAAATGCCATTTGTTAAGCATTTGAAAGCTTCACATGTACATGTAAAGATTTTGCCTTCTGAATACATGGCAAAACAATATTGCACAATTAAAGCTCAAAGTGGAAGTAATGCTAGTTCTTTTTTTCCATAAAGATATTTTATATTTGAAGAAATATTACAAATATTTCTCTGTAGAAATGGTTAAATAAACAGTGACCATTACCATTTCATCAGCGCATCTTATGTTCACAAAAAAGCCAATGTTTCCAATGTATGTTTCCAAGCTTTTCGTGGCAAGAGAAGAAATTTGTCAACTGAACAAGAGGTAGAAGTGTATTAAATAAACTTTTTCTCCAGTTTTTTTCTCCTTTTGCCATGGATTCTACCTGGACGACTGAGGCATTTTACATGCTTCCAAGCTTTTCCTTCATTCAGTATCAAAATTGACTTTGAATTTCTAGTCTTCCAAACAACACCAATTTGAGCCCAGACAAAAGATTGAAAATACAAAATGTACTGCTCTTGTGCGGCCGTGGCCTCTAAAAGTGCTCCCATGTTGGGCGGTTTAAGCAGTAGTGACAGCAGCTGACGATTTGCATGATTGAATGTTGTAACCTAACGTTTGTTCTGTGCCTGGCGTGGACTTGACATTTGATGTGTGGCTTCTCTAATTGACTTGCAGCTGAAATTTGTAAGCCCTAGGGAGCCCTTCCACATCAAGCATTCCAAATACTCCCTGAGGTGAGTCAACCAGTTATTATTTCTGACAGAAAGTTCACTTTTCCACTTTTCCTCCACACTCCAGCTGGTTAAACGGGGCTTTGGGGAACAGTGGCTGAAAATAGAAGCGAGTTTCTTCATATCTTTTATTGTACCATTACTGTACATCCCTCCTTCCCTTTTTCAGCTCTTAAAGCTCCCAGCTGTTGTTTAAAGACACATTGTGATACACTTTTTGTTTTTTGTTTACCATAATAACCCCTCTTAACAAGTCTGTCTGCAAAGTCACACTTGGTGAAAAACACTTAGACACACAAACATGTTTATGTTTTAAATCCCAACATTTAAAAAAAAAAGGTAGGATTATTTTGGTTAATGAGCTGAGATTAGCTCATGTATATGTTAATGTGTGGACTGTATGAAATCATGAATACTGAAACAAATTTATTAAAAAAAAAAAAAAATGTATTAAAATAAAGTGGGATTTTTTTTAAAACAATATTCTTCAACTTGAACACATAAAAAATGTATTTGTTACATTTTAAATTCTCTAATTTTTTGTATATTTTACATCACTGGCGTCAGCTGATGTACTTATTGTCATTCATTTTCCTCTACAGATCTCAGCATTATTTGAAACTCCCCGTTCAGTTCAAGCCCAGTACGCCAGGCAGCCACGGCGCCGTGCTGCTCGTTCAGTCCGACAGCAGTGGAAGCCTTGTTATTCAGCTGAGCGCTGAGGCTGTGCCGTGAACGCTCCAGCCTACTCCTCTTCCTCCTCCTCGCGTGGGGCCGCTGTGGGTGAACGCTCCCCTGCATCGGTCACCATGAGACTCAGAAATGCAGAAATATTTGGCCAAATGTGGGTCAATTAAAGAAGCTACTGGACTTGGAGTTATTGTGAGAAGAAATACGACATCCTTCATTCAGTTCAGTTAAATTATCTTTACCATTGCATCATGTGATTTGTTTAAGAAAAACACTCTTCTTCAGCTGCCTAATGTAAATGATGTATATTCAGTCGAATCTGATATTTCTTTACAGTATCACAGTCATCCTTAAGTTCTTTAGACTAATTGTGTGAATCAAACCATGCAGTGCCTCGTTGTTATGCTTGGAGAAGGTGTAGTGTTTTTGTTTTCCAATTCAACTGAAGTGACTGACAGACTGCTAACCAGCTCCAATCTGCATCTGGAGAGACGCAGGTGTCCTCAGTCAGCCGGCACCGAACCATGTTGGTTTTCAATTAGTGTGCACTGTTCTGCCCATTCAGGGCTAATGCTTCTGGTCGTCCAGCTCCGGATGTGGGTTTGCCTTATGCCACAGTAAAATCACACACCAACAATAGTGTTGCCTTTTTCAGATAAAGAACCCTTTACCATAATGCCCAATTGTGTTTTTGCAAAAGGAAAAGCATTAACTGAATGTATTTTTCTACCTTTTGCTCAAGTTCCTACATGTCTCTTTTGTACATTTCATAAGGCGCTCCTAATTGCCCTCGCTGCTGTGTGAACACCTGCTTGGTGGCCTTTGGCAGTGCACTGTGTTAACTTCCCAGCAGCCACCACACCACTCCAATCCGTCCAGATGTACCTAATTTAGCCATGATCAGGGAGGCTGGGAGCAGCATTAGGATGGTTAATGATTGTTATTACATGCTAAAAGAGTTTCCTCTGTTGGGGCT
Organism: Scartelaos histophorus; assembly: GCA_000787155.1. Taxonomy (NCBI): domain Eukaryota; kingdom Metazoa; phylum Chordata; class Actinopteri; order Gobiiformes; family Gobiidae; genus Scartelaos; species Scartelaos histophorus. The sequence continues at coordinate 49,259 of KN492329.1, forward strand.
TTTGTTCGGCAGTGTGCCAGGCTTTAGTATGGTTGCCATGGCGAACGTGTTAATCGCTGTTCCAGTCACAGAAAATTACCTTCCCACTCCTCTTTGGATCGAGGGCAAGTGCCCAAAATTGCTTTGAGCTTTGGATTCACTTCCCAAATCTCCATTTGAACTTTGAGTGGAAGTAAACATATGTAAACTTAAAAATCCTTAATTATTTATGAACTAAATGTCCCAGACTCAGCCAGTTATTACCACTAGTATTTTCTATTAACACTATTTTAGATGAAGGCAGTATATTGGCAGTCAAAGGCTGCACAGAACAAGACTGGTTTACTTTTTGCACATACTTGATAGTATATCATGTAATATATTGTATTTACATGTTTTAAATAAAGGTTGTCATATAATGTTTGATATTCAATTATCAATTTGGGGAATATGTTAAACGATCACTTAAAATGAGAAGTTATTGCTGATAGGATTTCCTCCAGCTCTCTAGCTTAACAATGTTTGACTGGTATATAATATTTTTATAGTGACTGGTATATTTTTAAAATGGGCTAACTGTGTCTATATAGGAAAGCTATAACTCATATAAACCACTGATAAAGGGACTAATGTGTTTTATATCAAGGAGATTCCTCTAGACTTAGGCAGCCCTTGCAAAGGGGCAGAGCTTGTCTCCATTGTGTGGGACTTCATAGGGGTATAACAGCAGTAACCCAGTTCCTGTGATATATTTAGAGAATCTGTTGCTGGATACTTAACGTATTTAAAGTGATCTCCCCAAGAGAAACTTTTGGCACCTGTAGAATCTATGTGCAGGTTTATGTTCCCTCAGACGTGAGTGCAGTACCTTGAATGAGCTGCAGGTGTCCCCAAAGCCTCGCTGGCGCGCCTCTTGGAGCAGCATGCCCGTACAGTAGGGCAGCTGGCTGCATTTCGCTTCCCAGGCTGCAAACCGCTGTAGTGCAGTTGGACTTGACGTGTAGCCACACATCATCACAGACTTTAAACAGGCAGACGCGGCGACTCTGCGTCACTGGCTGCGTTTACAGGTAGGACGCCTGTGCCATCTGCGCTTTCTGACACTCATGTATTTTAATGCACATTGCAGTGGTGTGGTTGGGTGCTGCAGGGCTCGCTAATGGGGTGCTAGCTGCTGCTATGTGTCCGCTGTGGGGGCGACACTCCGGGCCGGACTCTGGAAGTTGTGTTGGACATAGTTGGAGCCTCTTTGCAAGCTGCGGCAGAGCTAAGCTAAAAAGGGGCTACGTTAGCAGTGTGTGTCGCTAGCCCCGGCTCGTGTGCACGCTGATGGGGCGAGAGCAGAGCCCCGGTCCCCGCCGCAGCCTCTCCCACTGCCCGTGACCTCCCTCTCCTCACCCGCAGACCCCTGGGGGCCAGAGGGCACGGATGATTCTGACCGCCCGCTGCGCTGTTGGCTCCACCGTCTTATAGTTGTGGATGGATGCAGAGTTAGCCGTGAAGCTAGAGGAGATGTTTCTGGGCTGTCATTCAAATGTGAGGCCAAGCTCCGCACAACTTTTATCCACAGTGAGCAAGTAGTTGTCACGAACATGTCACACGCGTCCCCTGTTTGGCGCCTAATGACGGGGATGCAAATAAAGGGACAGGTTTTCTCTCATCAAAAGTGATGCTCGTTTTTATTTTTAGGTTCCCATCAAAGTCCCACTCCACCTACACAACACATTTCTCTCCTCACCATGGTTTCACTAAACAATAGCCTAGCCAGTTTACTCAAGGTTAAAAAGCATTGCCACCATCCTTTCATGTTGCCTGTATCTCCCATTAGATTTTTACATCTTTTAAAAACTCCTACTTTCGTTTTTGGTAATTTTTTTTCTATTATAATGATAGTAGGTTGTCCCTTTTCATTTCTGTAGTTTTTGGGTGGATCTTGTTTAGTCCAATCCAACATTTTCCCAGACATGACCAAAAGTTTGACACTTCCCCTCCACCATAACTAACAATTTAACTTCATTTCACATTAGTTAAGTTTTTACATATGGGCTAAACATTGATTTTTTGATGGTCTGTGGAGATGTCCCTTGGAGCCACGCCTCACAGTCGTGTCTCTGAAGTGAAGCCTTGGGAACACCCAGCTTTCTCAGCAATAACTGGTGACTCTCCATCTGTGTGGAGGGAAATCAATAGGCCTAATAGTGTTGGGCCACTGCTACAAGTCCTCATACTCACCACTGAGGCAATAAAGTCTGCTTCAAATCATACACTATCAACTTTACTTCAACTTGGATTAGTTCTGTCACTAAAGCCCCAGTGTTCACATTTCACATACAAGTTGAAAGTTAAAGAAGACATTTTTTTTACTCATTTTTAAGCTTACCCAAAGTTCACTGATTTATCTTGATCCATCCTGTATTTTCCTGCAGTTTGAGGTTTCAAATTCTCAGAAAATTCCTCTTTTCACCTACCTCCCCTATAACTCTTTTCCATTTTGAACAATATACACATCAATTAATCCACTTCTTGCTACAGTGAAATATGAAGAGATTTGATGGGATTTCGCAGTTTTGCCCAATACTGCGCTGGTATCTGTTAATATTGGGTATTATTGCCTAAGTATCAGCATGTTTCTACTGAAAAGCTCAGAAGGATTCAGAGGACCAGCATCTTATAGAGTTTTTATGGATGTAGTGAAAGAGGAAACATCGTTGTGAGAAAATAAATTACAGGGGGCATGTGTTGGAGAATAATTTTGATCATAGTGTTTTTAATTGGTCTGCAAAAATATTTAAATACTTTCTTGTTTATCCTAAAACGATTTTCCTGCTGCGATGTTGATTTTCCTGAACGCTTAAAATGAACTTGTAAGTGTGTTTTCTTGAGACGTCTTCTACACATATTCTCAAAAAAGACTCTACTAAAGCAGCCGCCATGTGAATCTGATGCAATTATTATCTTGGTGACACACAATAGGCCTGTCAGTGTTATCAAACATTGATCCATATGTATATTGTGTAGTCTGTCGGCTCCATTCCTCCCACTTATTGGCTTTACATTACAGAGACTGCTGCGGCGCTCCATCTGTGCAGAGCAGTTTGTATTTATGATGCATTTGGATGACTGTACATCAGCCCCCTGAAGAGAAGCGACTGCATTTGGTCTGCGCCATGAATCAAAAAATAATTGAAATCGACATTCAGAACCACCGTTTGACAAAGTCCTCAATCTTTGCAAAGTTCCCGGTAAGACTTTATTCGCCTTATATTGCACATTTGGAGATGATGCAGCCTTATATTTAGTGCTTTTCCATGGAAAGTCAAAGTTGCATCTATTTAATTTATTCATGCAATCCAGTTATCACCATCTGACTCGCGCGCACGTACAGGTAATGAGAAATGTCTTGCTCTAGGACACACTGGTAACGTGATGCTAAGTGGTGCTCTTGCCTCAGCATGTTGGCCCAATGTCTATGAGGTTTTCCCATCAACCTGAGACATACACAGTAATGGTCAAAACCTCCAGCTGTACTTCTGACCAGGGAAGTTGCCCCAGTGGCATTTAAGGATCAAATGCAGAGGATGCATTTTGCAAAGAGAGACCAAAGAAGCCTCTGGCACTGCACTTTTAAACAAAAATACACATTTCTTGTTCAGTATTACAAAAATTCAAAGTAGTTCAGGTGTTCAGTAGTGTATAAATTCACAGGATCGTTAGTTTTTTAGACTGTCCATTAGCAATCAGCAGATGGAACGTGTATGAAAGTAAATCTCAGTTGAACTTTAAATTTAAAAATTTAACACAGTTTAGGTTCATAAATGTTTTTATCGCTTTAATCTGACTTCACAATTGTGTCTTTTGATTTGGCTGCTTTTCTATAAAATTTTAAATTCCCCTGTGCACTGTCTTGTGTCATTTAACAAAAACAAACACCAAGGACAGCTCTGAGCAAGAACTAAACTTTAAAACTAGATAACACTTTAACACCTAAAACCTTGCTTCTATTCACTATTAGAATTGAATCTCGGGAGCTTTAAGCCGTGTTAGAATGTCGTTACCTCATCAAAAACATACCTGGACTTTTATTTCATTCACACATATTTGACTAAAACCATTTTCGTGAATTTCTCTTCATCTCCAAAACTTAAACCGCTCTCTTTCACCTTGTAATGTCATGAAGCTGTAGTTTTCACGTTAATAGACAATAGATGTTGGAAATTGTAGGGCTGAAATCATCCAAATGATTCTAGTGAAGGTTTTTGGAGTTAGAAACACAGTGGAGCACTTCCTGTTTTACCACATGGCATCACAAGGTTGACACAGTTTTCCATTTGAGAGAAGAAATCTAAATATGCAGGATCTGTGTGTTATCCATATGCAAATTAAACATATGCTTTTGATATTTGATAAGGAAACAACATTATAACAGATTAAGGGGCTGTATTGTGCTCTTTTTTTTAAGAAAAGATTCACTTCTGGTATTGAATTTGTACCGATATTTCTAAAGGCACGTTCATTTAATTATTTTTGAGACTATTTTCGCCCCAAAGTTCAATGTGTCACTTCGTCTGTGTAATACATGTTTTAACCAGTATATGAAAGACTTTATCGATGGTGCATATTTTATTTTTTAACCAATTAGCAGCTTCTCACCTCGCTACACAGTCTGGACTAGCGTTAGACTTGAAAGGATTGTGGTTAGAACTCTATCTTACCCTGTATCTGTAGCAGAGGTGTTTTTGCAGAGATTTGTAGAACAATTTAAGGATGAAATATAGTGATTTTGATAAAGAATTTGCTGTCTTAAGAGATTTAATTGACTAATTATTTTTTTCTGGCAGTTTTTGTGTATTTTGTTGTTTAAAGTTGGACATTAACTCAAATTAAATGTACAAAAAATAAGCCTCAGCCTTTTCAGCAGGTGTCACACCATAAAGAAGTACTTTTTACTTTTCGGTCCAGATCTGAAATGTAGTGGAGTAGAAAGTACAGATTCATGCTCTCAAATGTTTTGAAGTAAAAGTAAAGTATCCACTGTAAAATTTACTTAAGTACAGGTATCTAAAATTTGTACTCCAGTATTATACTTTTACTTTTGTACTTTGTTACCTTCCAGTACTGCTCTGTAGTACTTAGTCCATATAATAGTCCCTTATGTGTGAGCACACGTGACGACTCAAATGTGACGGTGGTATTGTGTTGGTCGAGAGGCAAAGGCGCGAGACAGAGAAAGACAAGTGCCAGCCTGCGCTACAGCGCGTCAGTGTACCAATATAGAACGTGTGATATGGCTCCGTACAGACGGGAGGTAATTGGCAGAGCTCCAGAGCATCTTCAGACTGAGGGAAAATGTGCTAGTTAGATAGAGCATTAATAAGTGTATTGGATTACATGTAAAGCTGTTATAGGAGTAGTTTGATGCCGTAACAGTTTAACTAGCCATTCTTGTTAAGCTAATTGCATACATTAGATACAACAGGGCTACCATAGCTGTTCACGAGCAGATGTTGCTTGAAAGCTTGGGCGGGTGTTTATCACATTGTGGAGACTAAACTCTGTATATTAATCACATGAGGACCAGGGGTGTGCTCAAAGACGCTGTATCCAGGGCTTTTTGGTATTTCTTACATTATTTTGTGACAGTGCTACAATTTTGATTTTCATTCAGAGAAAGGAAACTTGTTCATGAAATACATTTGACATATAATTGGTTTATGACATAATGCACAGGTCGTGGTTTAACACATAAATACTGCTGTTAAATGTATTTGGTTCTTAAGAATACTGAAAGAGTATTCTTAAGTATTGCAGAGTATGATGTCATGGTTATCGGCAGTCGTGATTATTGTATTGTGGGCCATGTATCGAGTGTCAAATCAAATTGTGAGGCAGCTGCTGACAAAAATCAGGTCATACATTTTAATGCCATATTGTGGAAGATGATTGCCATGGAAACAAGCATTGTCCAGGCCAAATAAGAGTCAGGTTTGTGGAGATGCAATCCTGCTAAGAGTGCGCCCGCTGCTTTTGAGTGATACAAACGCAATCAAAATGAAGAAGAAGTCTAGTCTATGTTTTGCCTAAACGTTCTATATTCTGGCTTTATGGTTAAGGTTAGTATCAGTCTATAGGAAACTAATGTAAATCAATGGAATATTCTGAAGCACGTGCAGACAGTAGACGAGGTGTGTGCATACAGTCAATCTGAAATATAAATATTTAGCTCAAAGATGTTAAAATGACAAACTATTTTATATATAGACATATAAAGAGTGTAAGAGTCTTGATTGGAGTATTTTCGTAAAGGTTTAGTTTAGAATGGATTGTCTGGTGATTTGAAAACCATTTAGAGGTAGTTAAGAAGAGCAGTACTGCCCCGGCTGCTGCAGAGAAGAAAACATCTTTTATTGTTCCAACTTTTTCCGCCTATTCTCCTCTCCTCCTTTGTTTGTCTAATCACCCAAAATAGATTCTTCATGCTGTTATAATTAACCAAGTGCCGTTCATTATATTTCTGCTACATCTTCGCTTTACTGGCTCTAATCTACTCCCAAATATCTTGCAAAGCTTTTGGACAGAAAATAGCCCTTTCTTTTAAAGTAATTTGGCAAACCATTAAATGGGATAATCTGTGGCACAATATTTGAAAAACATTACAAGCTATTTTTTCCTGTCTCAAAAAAGCTCTCCCAAAAACATATCTTAAATAAATCATACCTTAAATATTTTTTTTCAATTTTATTTGCTTTTCCACTGATGCTAGAGGAATTTGGGTTCGTTAATAAACCCAAATCACCAAATAATGCAAAAATACAGCAATATACAAACCTGAACTGTGCAGAAATATTGATATATCATGATTCTACATTCGCTGATAGTCTTATTATCATGGGTTTCTGTATCAGGATATTGCCAAGAGTATTTTTAGTTTAGTATTTTTAGTATTTTAATTAAAAGAACCGTATCATGTGCAATATATTGATCTCCTGCATTGCCATATGAGCCATTGTGAGGGACCCTGTGATTCCCAGCCCCAATGCAAACATGGTAGTCCTCTTTAAACTTGGTGTATTTATTCCGAGATCATAATTTCGTACCAGATTCTTCTAGTTTTTGATCTACAGTAATTATATTTAAAGGGTTATATGTTTTGTGTAAATGGTTGTTTTCCCT
>KN492329.1:56427-72840 GCA_000787155.1 Scartelaos histophorus
TTCCCTACATGGACTAAGCCTTTCAGATCCATTAGGCTTTTACAAGATGCTGATGGTGCACGCGTGTCCAAGAAATATAATGCAAGTTAAGTAGTATTTTGCCATTAAAAGCAATTACGGAGCCTGGAACAGAATACAATGCAAGATAACATTGTTCTAATTTAGTTTGTCAATGGTGCATCACAACATTTCAGATAACAACCTGATAAGAAGGTGGCAGCTAAAATTATCACTGCTTCAAGTATGCAAATTTTTGTGTTTGAGTGTGGGATTTTTGAGGTATTAAAATGTTACGGTTTCTTCAGTCAGCAGCCGTCGTTCTCATGTGAGCTACACCATGACGTTCTAGCATGGTTCAAAGCTCTGCAGGCCTATAGAGCAGTGTTTCCCAAACAGGGGTATTGGGGTCCCTGAGGGTTTGCAAGCTCTTGGCATTGGGGACTTGGAATGATTTCAGATCTGAAAGAAAGGTGCTATTGAATGGTAATGGCTGGTCTCTTGTTCAGTGGTCGATGGTGATGTATGGGCTTATGTTGTCATGTCTTTACTGTGTGTTACAGCATGTGACCCGCTGTCCTAAGACAAATTTGACCAGTGGGAGACAATAAATTATTTGAATAGTATTCTTTGTAGTATACGTTTAAATAATTAAGAATATTTCTGCGGGATGATTTTGGTATAACCTTTATTAAAACAGGACAGTAATAGTTATAATTGTAATAGTATAGTAAAAAGATTACAGAGTGTGACACCACTGCTTTAAAGCAGTGTGTTACGACCCAGCTCTGCTAGGGTGAGGGAAGTAACAAAAAACACCAAGGTGGAAAATGGAATAAATAAGTAATGTTTAATTAACAGATGTGTAAAATGTTCAACTTAACAAAACATGGTAAAATATGTACATAAACTAAACCAAGTTAAGAAACAACATAACAGGATTAACATAAGCCAAGTTTTGTGCTAAAACGGGTCACGTGAGTTCACAAAACGAGTGATAAACTAAGGGACACAAAAATGCTAAACCAGAACGAACTAAACAAAACTGAGTGTCTCAATACACAGAAGTCACAAACTAGCACACAAAGTGACTGACATACACACAGGAGACACATTGGCAGACAAAGACCAGCAGCCCCAAACAGGTGTTGGCGATCTTCCTAAGTAGGGGGAGGAGGCTGGAGGCGGGGCCAGGTGTAAAGGTAACCCTAACCCTCCACCAATCAGGGACCAGGGCTCTTGCAGCAGGAACAAAATTGCCAGCAAAACACACAAAAATACAAACTGAAGGCCTGGGGCCGTAACAGAAAGCAAATTAATTGAATTAATTAATTTAAAGGTTCAACATGAAACTTTTTTGTACTTTGCTAAATTGTGTATTTTAAAAACATGTGTTCTTATCCTAGACTGTGGACATAACTAACCCGCTAGCCTTAGTGTTCCAAACAGGAAGTGAACATGGGAGCGCTTCCAGCTCCATCAAATCCACCCCTCTCTGCTGTGAGCCTCATCATTTTGGTCTTAAAATGTTTGTATTAACCCTCTCTACATGATCCTGGCTAATTTCCTATTCCTAATATGATACTCGGCTCCAAATTCGCCCCAATAACCACTAGCACCATGAGCTTCATTTGACTGGAGCAGAGCCAAACCCTATGGGTGACGTCACACTCTTTATGCACTCTGTGATTCCTTATACCAATCTGACCTGTAACTTGGCCCAGAGTTGTCAGCTGCTTTTCTACATGAAGATAGAAAAGTAATCAAGTAATCATCCAAGTGAGCAGTGGATTGACCCTCCACCTGAAAAGTTACAAAGTGCACCATTATTCTTATTATTTTAGATTGCTGTATCAAGTCACTGATGAAGCTGCTCAGAAAGAGATATTGACACAGAAAAGTGCTGAAGGCAGCTGTTTAATATTGTTTTTACCCTTGGAGGCACTTTCCCTCTTCACACTTAAACAGTTTGGTCTGACGGCGCATCCACTTAGCGCTTCAGTGCATTTAATATACTTCGTCCTTGTTTGCATAGCTTCATTTAACCACAAAGACTAAGTAGTTCTTTAATAATTCAGTGAAGTCGCTGCATGGGAGAAACACATGCAAACACAGAGCCTTTTCATTTTCCTCACATTAAACATTGAAACTGTTTCTATATGTGGCCTCTTACACCACTCAGAGGAATCTCACTGAGGCCCAAATGACTTTAGTCTGAAGCAGAATGGCACAATATCAAAATTTCATGTGAGCAATTTTACGATGTTCACGATTATTAACCCATAACAATACAACAATGAAATCATTATTTTGCTTTCATTCATGGAGTGTGGCATTTTTAGGTATTAAAATGTTAGTCTTTCTTCAATCACCAGCCATTTTTCTCATACCTTCTGATAAATTAATTCTTCTTAATTCGAATACCAATAATTCCATCTTTAAGTAATCAATCTTTCTGAATTATAAAGTACAATCAATAATCAGTCATTGAATCAGTACGTTTCTGATAACAAGAGAATTGAAATCACTTAATTTTGTCACGTTATTTATTTTTTGTTGTTTTTAAAATGATATTGTGATCTGAGTAATGCAGATTATCAATTAGCAAAACCTCCCTGTAGTCTGAGCCGATACCAAACTATGAGAGAAAAGGTCACTGTTCAACCACTGGAAAAACACATTTTTGTTACTTAGAAATAAAACATGCATCTAGACTTCCCATCTCCCGAGTCACTTCCTCAATTCAGTATCATGATGCTCTATAATTGTTCTGTATTCTCTTCTATAATGTGCATTTTTTTGCATATTAATTGGGGGCATAGTTGTTTTTGTTGCTTTCCTTTATTCTGCACTCTCTTTTTATCTCACTGTGTCTCAGATTTGGCACTAACATTATGAATATGCTGCATTATGGCACCTTACAAACATAAAAGGCACAGGATCAAACCAGAAATCTGCTAAAATATGGTTTTAAATACATTAATTGAAGTTCAAGTAAACCTTTAAGGTGTGTAATATTAGTCACAAGAGCAGAAACATCCCTTTGTTCCTTAGCTTGCCTCGAAGATTACAATATACATTTTGGCTTTCTTTTTTTTTCCAACGATGCACTACACCTACTTTTAAGTTTAGCATATATTTAAAACAACATAATATTCTCAGTAATTTTGTATACTGCCCACCTCTAAGTACAGGTACATCCCTTGGCTCCATCTAACCATCTCTAAGATTATTGGAGATTAGATGGTAGATGTGAAACTGTTCCCCAGGCCTGTCATATAATGTGTTCAATACATGAAAGCTAGAACAATATTTTTTATGTGTAAATTTAAATTTTTGGTCATTTTTTGGCTATATGTTAAGATTTGAGCCATAGACGGTTGAATTAACTTCTGTGACTCTCTGTAGAGACAAACTAAGAACTAAAGTGTTTCATTCTGCTCTTTTCCGAGTATTTCAAAATGTGTTTTCATGACAGCCCTAATTATAGATTGGAGCATTATAGAAGATCTCATAGTTATTGCTGAGGTGGACATTTGGAGCCTAGACTTTGTTAAGAGCTGATTGTGTTTAATGCAATAGGCCCAAAGTGGAGCATTTAACAGGTGGAGCTCACACTGATGTTTGTGTGTGTGCGGCGTATGTCTTCTCCTCTCTGAGCACAGCTGGCCTTTATACCACAAGTGCGACTTCATATGTGCTTGTCTTGGCAGTAGCTCTTGGAGACGTCTCAAGAAGGAAAACATGCTATGACTGTTTTGAATGCTGCTATAACAATATGGCAAGCAGCTTTTCAATGCTCTTTTGATTCAGTACATGTTTAGTCATTAGAAAATTACATCAAAATCAATACTATATGGTCTAGGAAGAAATGAATTCAAAGCACCCGCCCCTTTACTCCCATTGGTCAGCAAATGTCCTGTGATTGATTGAGATTTAATCAATCATCGTATAAACTCACAGTTGGCTCTAGTTACCTCTTGAATCATGAAAAACACAATTTTGGCTCTCGAAAATTGTAATGTCATTTAGTATTTATCAACTTGAGGATTGAATCACAAGTTTGTGCAGTGCAGCTAGAGTCTCTTCACTCTTCAGTCACTGTTCACTGTCTATGGGAAAATAAAAATGAAATAAAATAAAATGAAAATCTCCTGTTTCTTGTGAGAACGACTGATCTGCAGTATTAGTGGCATATTTGGATGGAGTTTGGCATCTTTTTTGAACATTTTGAAAGGACTGTACTTGACTTGTGTTTTGTTTGCACAGTGTTTTTTGTGTTATTTTGTGTATGTGTGGAGTTTGGAGAAGGGCGGTGCTTTTTGTTTAGTTTTACAATTGAAAATGAGGGTTAAATGTAAATCATGAAATGTCTGACCCAGGCATTAGAGACATTTGACATTTTGATTATAAATATTTCAAAATTCCAACAAAAAAACCCCCAAAAACAACAGTTTCCATACATTTTACATCCCTGCTCTGGAGTTAGTCATGCCTGTTGGGTTAGCGTCCCCTCTCTTAAGCCTCACTGTTAGCAGACTGCGCTCGCTAAATTATTGATGCCGACAGTGACTGTACAGCCCGGGCCATAGGCTACAGCTTCAAAAATCAGGTGGTCTGAACTCCAGTTGAACTCATGGGGAATTGAACCGGAGACCACGTAGACACACGCTCGGGCCCCTGGAGATTCGGGCCTAACACGGAGCTATCTTAAACCAGGAGAGTGGAGGCGCGACCTGATTTCTGGGACATGACAAGTTTACCCGTCCATTTTAATGAGCTAGCGTCCCGGGGCGCGCGGCGGAAGATTAAATTTGGCTGGTAGGTAAGAGAGAGTGCCACAGATAAGGACCGGGCTGCTCCGAGTTTGAAGTGGATACACGGGCCACATTAAAGTATTATTAGCTAATGAATGTTGTAAAATGGGCAAACCCTGCTTTTTAATAAATCCTTAACGGTGCCTAATAATGGCCATAAGTCAAAGCCGAGACAGGTGAGGAATTATGCAGGAAATTGGACTTTGCTAATGAGCCCAAGCAGGAGTAGTAGTTTTAAAGATAAATTGTGTAAAAGTTTGTGCTGTAGTTAAATTAGATTGAAAATGTGACACTTAATGCTACCTACTTTTTGTCTAAATTTTAACAAAAGATACTTCATTATCCGCTTGTAGGAATAATTCAAGAAGTGCTGTAAAGAGAGTTGTAAGGAGAGTCTGGAGACTCTGCATGTCTAATGCTGGAGAAGTTTATTAACCATCAGTATGGGACTTGTATACGCAAACACTCAGCATATTGTGATAGTTTTGTTCATTCAAGTCTCCCCACGCCTCCATAAGCTTTGATGATTTGAGCAGGTAACAAGGACTGCACTGGATGTATCCTCTCTACTGTAGGGCAGGTTCCCTCATTTAAAAGCCCAAAAATATTTATTCAGGTTTTTTTCTATAACTGTATAACTTAATTGCTGTGACAACAATCCCCCATTTTTTTGTTATCACAACTTTAACTATTTAAAACTATAAAAAATATATCTTTTTAATGGTGAAAAGGTGAATCCATGAATAGTAGGCCAAGTAGTTTGTATAGTTGGTATAAACCATAGCAGTAAGTTTCTAAAATGTACCAAAAGCATTTTTAAGTTCTTGGAGAAAAGTTGCAGACTGTTAATCCGCTGAGGCCACATAAATGCAGATGAACAGGTGACGTCAAGTTGCCCTCTGGACTCAAACATTTTTATTCAAAAGTAAAAAGTGCAAGTTGGCATCTTAAATCAAAGTAAAACTGCTCCTTTTGGATCGGTGGTACATTGTTATAAAGCCTGAAATCTCCCACACTTCAAACGCCTTTAAAAATAATTTATGAGTCTGTTTTGAACTGAACGGAATTGTGCTTTTGCAAGTCATACAACAAATGCAACATCGCTGTTATAATTCTATTGTGACGTTAATTGCTTTTCAGAACAGTTCCTTAATATTTTAATATGACAGTCACAAGATTTTGTATCAATGTGATGATGGGTGTGGAATAGATGGAGTTTTCACCAGTGCACTGGGCTATTTCTGGTTTGATTCCCCAATTCCTGTTAGCCCCGCCCACTTCTTTCTACCACTCTGATGACACAGAAACAACAGGCTCTATTCATGTTGGGTCACAAACCAGGAAGACGTCTGGAAAGATGCGATTACAGATTCAGGTGGGCTCTGTTCGCGATAGTAAGTCAAACTGTAACTACACTTGAAGTTATAATCGCATCTTCCCAAACATTTTTCTGGTTTGTGACATAAGTGTGAGTAGAACCTAATGTCTGGCATGGTCTAATGCAGCTGTTTCCACATGGTTCTCATCAGTCTCCACCCACATTTAGCTTTTTTTTCTCTCTTGAGCTTAATTATTCACCAATACAGTTCTTAAAGGTGCACTATGTAACTTTTCTGGTGTAGAGAGTCTGCCACTTGCTTGTCTTCATGGAGATGTTTTTGCTTTTACTTGAAAGTTCCACAGTATGGCATTAAACTGGTCTGTATCCATGGAGACAAACAGGCATAGTTCTAGGTAAGATCTATGGAGAGGCATATTTTTCAAAGTATTTTTAGTATAAACTCACTCGTAATTGTATAAATGCAAGATACATACATCTAATGCCATATTATGGAACATTCAAGGCAAAGCAATAACATTGGCATGGAAACAAGCAGATGGCAGACCCCCTACCAGAAAAATTACATAAAATGCCTTTAAGAAACTTATTATTTCAGTGCCCATTTCCCACTCCAGACTCAGTAAAATGCTTATGACACATAGTTGGAAGGGAAGGGCATCCAGTGTAAAGAGCACAACAGGCTTTTCCCATAGACCATTGGTGTGGGTCACTTCAGGTAACTTTGAGGGTATTTTGGACCAGCCTTAGCTGTAGAGCCACTGCCAAGACTTTTAAGACATTTCCTCTCCCTCTCTTGAGCCCACTGCTTTAATTGCCTGTTGTATTAGTGAATACCAAAAAGAACCTTAACTCTGCCTTTCTTCTTTCTCTGTATCTCTCTCATGTTTCTGACTTCTCTTTCTGAGGTCTATCAAAAGAGTCTGGGTGTGTTTACGTCCTTAACTGGTGGTGGCAGGTGGGTCGTGCCTCTGAAGTCCTTATGACAGTAAATTGGATGAGAAATACTTTTGGAGAACTCTTTTGAGTAGTCGGAGCGATTGTTCTTGAAAAGCCAGCAGGTCACTTATTGAAGTGCTTTGGCAGAGTTCAGTCCTAACTCCTAAAGACAGTGATATATGTGAGAAAACTGAAGCTGTCACATGAAGAGCTTTAAATGGTGCTATAGTGTTGGATAAAACTTTGGTTACTCGTTTTCTATGACTGCTTTTTAAGACATATATTTTGCCATAAGAAACTCATTGATTAGGTTCTTATAGCTGAAGAAAATACAGATGATAAACAGTAATATTAAAACTATATTTATGCAGTGATTATACCTTGGTGTGCTGTTGCCCAGGGAACTGTTTAAATGCTAAATTACTTAGTTAAAAGTGCATTCTGTAATTTATAGTGGGGAGTCTTTTGATGCTTGTCTCTGTTTTTGATTTGCCTGGAATGTTCCACAGTACAGCATTAAACCTATGGAGACAAGCAGGTGAAGCCATCAGGGCAAGTTACTGGTCAGATCTGTGGAGAGGTGCACCTGTTTTCTGTTATTGTAGATTTTAAAACCTAAACCTGCAGTTGAATAAGTTGTAGATAGATATGTTAAAAGTCCTGTATTATGCTATTTTCTGATCTCAAGATGCTTCTTCATCCAAAACATGCCTACATATTAAGACTGTTCTTTCCTCAAACCATCTGTTCCACCTTGTGATGTCATGTAGAGCAGCGGTCCCCAACCCCCGGACCGCGGACTGGTACCGGTCCGTGGGTCATTTGGTACCGGGCCGCACAGAAAGAATAAATAACTTTATTTATTTCAGAATCTGAAAGATATGTTACTTTGAAAAAATACCCGATTCTCTGTTACATCCGTCTATGTCAGTCTTGATGCAGGACAAGGCTCTTCTCGGTTACATCTAAAATAAAACCCAGGAGCAGCAAAATGAGTAAAAAACAAACGTCTTTGGAAAGTTTCTTTGCAAAGGGGAAAAGGCCCAGCCAGGAGACAGAAGAGGAGCCTACGACTTCCAAGAAATAGAAAGCTACATTTAATAGACAATATCAGGAGTCCTACTTAAAATAGGGATTTATCCCAACAGGAGATTCCCACTGCACCGAGCTGCTCTGCAAAATATGCGGCGACCGACTCTCGAATGAGGCAATGAAGCCCTCAAAACTGCTTTGCCACTTGGAATGCAGCTCATATCATATTATTTTGTAGTATTTATCCGCCACACCTTAAACGCCGGTCCCCGAAAATATTGTCTGACATAACACCGGTCCGTGGGGCAAAAAATGTTGGGGACCGCTCATGTAGAGTGTTTTTAAACTCCATACACCTTCACTAGAATCATTTGGATAAATTTACCTCTGGAATTTCAGATCTCTGCTACACAAAAGATAAAAGGCTGTTCTAGGTGGAACAGAGCATTTTGAGCTTTAGAGCTAAAGACAGACTAATAATAAGGGATTACTTAAATAAACATGTAGATGAAATGAAACACAAATCTAGGTATGATTATGATGAGGTAACAGCACTTTAACATGGCTTAGAGCGCACGACATTGAGTAACATAGAATCTTTAAATACCAAAGCAGAAAAATCTCCATGGATACAAGCTCCCACTCGAAAAGTTACACTCTGCACCTTTTATTTCACTTGTATGTCAAGTCCATCATTCATACCAACCCCGGCGCTGTCATAGTTGCTGCCAGTCTCAAACTTTCCCCTGGCTCACAGTACTATTACCTCTCCAAAATAATGCCTTCTCGTCTACAGTATATAGACAATGTAGGAGTTGGCTGGAGTCATTTTGCAGCAGCCCGGAGAGTTGAAAATAATGGCACAGACCTATACTCCAGTCTGTGTGAAGGAATCATTTTTTAACAAGGCTGCTGTGACCACCTCTGCATCGTACAAGTTTGAGAGATGCCACCCCATTTTTTTTTCTTTTTTTTTTTTTTGCCGAGCTCTGCAGTCTCATCTTGCCAACATTTTTTTTTTTCCTTTTTCTCTTTTGGGAAGCTGGCCAAGTGTGACAGTATTTTGCAGCACACATGAGGTGATGGAAACGCCATGAATCTGTCAGAGAGGCAGGATGAGCTTAGTGCCACCAGGGGGGCGTGGGCTCTGTAAAAAAAAAACTTGACTATAAAAGAGGCGGGCACACTCCACTTACTCTGGAAATATCTCCCGCTCGCCATCTGACTCCCTGTCTGTCTTTGGATTAGGCTTTCTCGTATACAGCAGCTTATCTTTTTCCATTTTGTTCATTGTTTGTCTTTTGTTTGGTTCTAGTGTTGATTTGTAAATACTGATATGAAAGTGTAGCAGAAAAGAAGAAACAGTGCATTTCTCAAACATTTCTTTAAATTGCTGTGAGCTTTTCAAACTCATTACATTGAATTTGAATGCATTTGAATGAATGAATTAAAACTGCATTTTTATTATTTTTTTTAATTAGGATAACTGGAGAAACCCTAATATACGTGCAAGTCCAAATGGGCAATATAATAGTGTACTGTGATATTGGAAAAAATGTCCTATGCGATATTCAATCATTATATTTAAAGGTGCATTGTCCATGTTTTTCTCTATGGAGATGTTATTCCTTCTATCTTAATGAACACCAAGTTACAGGTCAGATCTGTGGAGAGGCAACCCTACTCACAGACAGAGGGACTGTTTTTGAGCTATAAAACTACCTGCAATTGAATAATTGTAAGATACTGTGGAACAATGCAAAGTAGAGCAGCTACATATAATAATAATATAATACATATAATAACATATATATAACATATAATAATATACATAGAAACAAGCAGGTGACTCACCCTGAACCAAAAAGTTTAGTGTACTTTTTATGCTGCAGACATTAATTCATTCCCTTTAATAAAGATTACAGCCGTTTCACTTGTAATTTCACTCGTCTTGTAATAGCTGACTTATTTTAGTATTTAGTAGACTTATTTTATTTTAGTAAAATAATAATAAATAAATTACCCACAAAAGCTGCAGATAAAAAAGTTGCACATCTGAAGTCATCGTCACGGTAACCCATGGCTCTTTCTGTCACTTTCTGCAATCAGTGTTTTGCTGAAAGCGCTCGGGAAAAGGTGGGGCATATAGTCGAATACTTCAACTTACTGAACGAAACATCACAACAGCACAGCAAGTGGAAAAAGTATCTAAGTTTTTTTCTAAATCCATTTCAGAAAACAGCGCAGTTATCTTTGCCATCCACAAATGCACAAAGTTTTTCCCTCGGCTCTTTTTCAAAACAAAACCAGCTGGTAAAATAGAGTCAATAGCCTATGTATTCCGTCTTGGTTTTGTTTGGGCGTTTTGCCTCTGGCTCGTGCTCCAAACCACAGGGCTGCCCAGTCATTGGTCTAATGAGTCAAATACACCTGTGGATTTGGGCTCAAACGGAGCGCGAGTGCATTCAGTTATTTTAACTACAAGTACCACGAGAATTCACTTGCAGCACAAAGCGAGAAAATCAACCAGAGATGAGAATAGGGCTTCATGTTTTGGGGAAAAATAATCATAGAGCTATTTTTTATTACAAATTTTTGATGTGATATATGTTTGAAATGCAGGATTCTGTTGAGGATTCTGAGTACATATTGCAAACATCTCCAGAACCATCATTTGAGAGAAGACTGAAGTATGAACTCTAAACTAATACAAGAATCCCATGTATTTCAGAACATGTTTGCAGAGGTCAGCTACAGGTACAACAACATTTTCTATAAAAGACAGAATATTTTTTTCTTTGCAGAGGACATTTTATCATCTAAATGACTGCAGCCTTTGCTATTTCATAATTCCACCGACTAAAATTGTAATTCCGATTAATTTGTTATATTTTGTGCAGCCCTAAATGAGAATATACAAGACCTTTTTGCTTTGAGCCTTCAACAATGAAACATGATTTCTTAAACATTAACATTTGGAGAAGCTGAATAATATTTTACATACGTCCTTTGATTATCTCCATATCCAACGCAGTTATTCTGGCCCAAAATCCCCTCCCAGGTCCACAGAAGCCCTTTACTTATTGAACAATATGTAGCCTAATACTTGTGCAGCATTGAGAATAAATGAGCAAAAGTAGTTACAGGGAGTCTCAGGTAGAAGTCGAATTAAATGTGGAAGATCCATCTATAATTCAGAGCTCTCAGATTTATTAAAGCACCGCTACAGTATTTATCAAAAATTTATGGCATTCAAAGCAATAGTTTCTGGAGTAAAAAGAGGAGAGGAGTGATCATTAAGCTCTTTTTACTGGAGCTTGGGTTTTCACAGGCTAATCAGAATAAGAAGTGAATTTAAATTACTTGTGTATAGAAGCTGATAGTGAGAGGAGGCAGCCGTCTGGTCACCTCCTCGACCTCGCGATGCTGTGGTTGCGAGCTTCATGCATATTTATATGTTGTGTGTAATATTTAAATAGTGTCCTTATTTCAACTCTCCCAAAATGCATTCCCCAAACTAAGCAGATGTTTCTTCTTTTTCTTGTTTACCATCAATTAAAATGTGCTTATGTTGGTCACTTTTTTTTGTCATAATTACATTGTTAATGAATCTGAATTTTACATGTAATATAGCAATTCTCATTCACTTTCAAATGTGACGATATTTTGGTATAACATATATTTATAAAGATGATATGTGAGCTTTGTGGGATTCTGAAAACAAAATGCTTAATTAAATTGATTGAAGAGGGATGCTAAGATGCAATTTTGATATATCGTGATACTGAATTTGGAAACAGTATGGTTGCAGTATCAATATAACAGCAAGAGTATTTTTTGGTATCTTTTGCTAAATAACAGTGCTACCATTTTGATGTGAGAAAGGAAAGTTGTTCATGCTGCACACAAACAAGTAATGTTATTAAAATGTATTTGAATTAAGTTTAATTTTTTAAAAATAGTGTTATATTGCAGAAAATATTGCCCATTATATCAATTTGTTAAATGTACGATGTATTGTGTTAATATTGTATTGTGAGCCATATATTGAGTATTAAATTGAATTGATAGGGAATCACTAATGGAATGAAAACCATAAATAGGGACCTTTTTAATACCAACTAGAAAATCATTAATTATTACAGCCACAATGATTTATTTTAATACTCAAGAAGCCACTAATATTTTTCTTGTTTTGTCAACTAGACAACAGATAATTGTAATGTGGTTTTAAACATGTAACTAAACAACTAAATGTGAAATTAAAGTCTTGTTCCTACTGTAAATGGTTTGTAGTATTAGTCTTATTAGTGGAGACAGGAGTGCACAAGGCAGGGAGGAAGATATAGGCCTGCAATGTAAATGGAAACAAGATGGGTAAAAGACAGACGGCTATAGGGGCAGTTCACATTGAGAAAAGTTGGACGTTTGATTGACACTACAAGGCTATAGTCCGGCAAGTTCTGTTGGCAACGTATCAATATATATCCTGTGTTTTCCCCCACTCTCTTTTCAACATGTTGCTATATTTGACCTCGCAGGCTCAGATGGTGTATAGCTGAACTTGGACAGTATTTGCCTGAGTCCAGACCGTGCACAGGTGGAGGGCTGTGTGTACGTCAGCAGAGGCTTCACTCCTGTGTGAAGAGATGATCCTCTTCCTGTCCCACACAGAGAGTGACGTGAGCAGGTTCTGGCACTGTTCTCTGTCCCCCTGTCCTCTCTCCCCTGCCCCATGTCCTCTATCCCCTGTTCTCTGTCCCTTGTCTTGTGTTCTCTGTCCCCTGTCCTCTGTACTTGCCTCTAAACCTCTGCGTCCTGTCTCGCTCCCGGCTCTCCATCTGTCCCCTTGTCTCCAAACAGACTGCCAAGGTGGAATGTGCTATTTGGATCTCGACTCTGCTCTTTTTGTTTTTTACGTTTTCACTGGGGTGAAACCGATGGGTATACATTATTTTTAAACTGTTACCAAGCCTGCAAACCACAGGCCAAACCAACACAAACTCTAACTTAAATCTTATCCTCATCATCTTATCCCATTCATGTTGGATTTTTTATTTTGACCAATGAAGTTTGAAAAGCTCCATTCACATATTTTGCTACTTTGCTTTTACAAAACTTTCTTATATTTAGTTCTGTTGACCCCTATGCATCCTCTGAAATATTTTCACGCACAATGGCTTTCTGTGGAATTAAAAAGCATTATTTATCTGGGTATCTAATATTCTGGTATTGCAGTAAATTATCATGCTAGTTAGCCTTTAAACTGCATATAATGAGGCAGTGTAAATGCATACATAAAACTGTTTTTAAGCTCCTGTATTATAACATAGATCTGAAAAATTGTGTAATATGAGCCCTTTTATATGTCACGTTTTTACAATAGAAAATCTTCACATTTAGTTGCAGTGAATACATTACTTTGATTGACCCTACAATTCAGTGTTCTCTGTTCCCAACTGTATAGACTATAGGTTGATACTTTGCCAACATAACTTGCCGAACTAGCCCTGGGGCGTCAATCAAACGTCTAACTTTCCTCACTGTTAACTTTATATTTAGACTGCCGCCTATAGCTGTCTGTCTTGTCCCAATCTTGTTCCTATTTACATTGCAGGCCTATATCTTCTGCGTGCCCTGTGCCCTCGTCTCTCCGTCGATCGGTTGTGCCCATCAAATGCACTTCTCCCTGGTTCATGAGCATATGTTACTGTCAGTCAGGGCATCATGATGTTGTCTCACTGAAGACGGTGGACATACTGGTGATTGATGCTGGTCTGCTGACACCTTGACCACGCTCCTTATTTGTTATGGATGCTGTGACAGTCCTTAGAATGGATGTAGTGCCTCTGTGGAAGGGTAGAGGAAACTAAGGCTGGTGGTAAGACAAGGGCTATTTCTGTTCTGTTTTGTTCACGTCCATCTCATAAGAAAAAAAACGTTTTCATTCATAATCTGGCTAACAATGGTGGTATCTGAAGTATTTCTTAAAACAAAATGGAGAAATTTTAATATATAAATGTGTGGATGGTTAATGGCAGCTCCAAAGATGCGACTCTTGTGGAGTGCTTCTCTATCTACCAGATGTGGTTTAATAATAATACGTTCTTATTTTGCTGTTATAACTATTGCAATTCCAGTGAATATGTGCAAGCATAAACATAAATGTCAACGTCAGGCTGTGGTAAATGTTTTTTTTTTATGGCACATTTACACCTTCAAGAGCTTTACATCTCACCTATTCACACCAGTGTGTACAGCCACTGGGGGCGAGGTGGGTTACGTGTCTTGCCCAAGGACAAAATGACAGTATTCATCTGTGTGCACTAGAACCGCAGCGCTTACCTGTGCCACAGTGGATCTGACCTCTCTACCAATGATCTTTATGTTGAAAGTGAGATTTTAAAAAGCCAACCTTCAGATCGTAACATGACCAGCTGAGCGACTGTCTAACCTTGTGATCTAACCTTAAGACCATCTGCCAGTCTGGAGAGATTGTTACTACTATTACTTATGTTCACATGCTCCACATGATGAGCCTCTGCCCACTTCTGAGCCACAGGCAAATTTAACCAATCACAATGAAGTGTCAGGTAGATGTGCAGTACAGTGGTAGAGTTATTTGGTCCTAATTTTTTTAGTTTTGTTTCATTTATACCAGTTTAGTGTCACTGGTCTACTCCATGTTTAGAGTTGTGTCTAGTCCTGCTTGAGCCACAATTTTGATGTGGTATGTACTGTGAATGATTTTTTTTTCTATATTACCTAACACGTGATTCTATAATGTTTTCCTCTCACAGAATTGATACTGAATCTGCTATTCTCCGACAGATATTGTAATCCTGCTAGGCTAATTGTACCCCGTCTCCTCTTTGGCATCCCCAGATCTATAGGATTGCCTGTCCCAGCCTGGTCCCATGTAACAGCTCCAGCTCCATATGGTGGTAACATGCTGTCAGGGGAGCAGTGTCTGATTTGGGCTGCTCTTCTCTGGGACAGATGGTTGTTCACTGGCCCCTCAAGTCTCTCCAGCTCTGTCCCAGCACTCTCTCCTTCTTACCTTGGCTTTTCCTGTCTCCCCTCCAAGCCCCCTCCCCTCCCCCCATCATGGCAGCTCCTCTCCATTTTGTGAACCGTTAACTCTGATTTAATTGACTTTCTATTCAAGGTTTTAATGGAAAAGATAAATTTCAGTTCAATATAAATTCAGGTTTTATGTCGGAAATCAAACTGGCTAAGAATTACTGCCTTTCAGTGGAGTTGGCCAAACAATAAAGGGATGGTTTATGCTTGTCTCGCCAGTATTGTAATTTATATGAGCAGATTTATGCAGTGTATAGGAGAAATGAGATCTAAACCAGAGCATCAATCAAACTACCAAATGCATTATATATTCCTTGTAAGAATGACATTGGTTCCTTAGTTTTAAAAGTTTTGAAGAGGGAGTTATTAAAGGCAATTGATTATTTTTAAATGCACTTTTGGTTTATTTAAAGATCTAATTGTTCTGCTGTTTTTGAGGGTTTATTTTGCAGTCAAATGTCAAACTGGGGTGACAGTGACTCAGTTGGTACAGTGTCCGTCCACTAATCCAAACGTTTGCATTTCAAATCCCACCTCCGATCCCACAGGTTGGCAGTGCAATTTCAGCTCCCATAGACCAATGCTGCCATTGTGTCCTTAGGCAAGACACTTAACCCAAGCCATTGTCTGCATACACTGTGAGGAGTTATTTAATTGCCTTGAAAAAAAAAAAAAAAAACGCTATCTACATGTGATCATTTAGCATTTATGTGTAAAATGTGGTCAAATTAAAGTCAAAGGAAAACGTGCATTCTGGTGTTGGAATAAATCAATATTCAATCGAAAACCAGTCAACATTATTAAATATTATCTGTTATCTATTTGGTTTTGTACACATTGAGATGATAGGATGTGCTGTGGTGTTAAAATGACAAAACAAGAAGGCTGGTGCAAGTTTAGCTACTGTATTCTTTTCAAACTTATGTTTCAGATTTCATCCCTTTATCCCAGCTGGCTGCTATATCGGTATCAGATCACACCATAACTGTAAACATGTTTTTCTTTTCTTTTTTGCACTCATTGTTTTTGTTTACAAACCTTCTCCGTTCGTCTTTCTGCTGGTTTCGGGCCAACATGAACCTACTGCTGTGTTCACACCCTGTGCGTTTTTTCAAAGTGTAAATCCTACGCCTCTGCTCACTGTGGTATCGCATAGCTGTGGAAAAAAAAAAAAAAAGGAAAAAAGACAAAAACACATCTTTGGCC
>KN492330.1:4316-14696 GCA_000787155.1 Scartelaos histophorus
ACTCTATAAAAATGTACAAACAGTGAAAAGTAAAAGTATTTCACGCAGATTTTGAGATCTAATAAAGGTGCGTTTGATAGTGAATAGTGCAGATTTGTTTTTTAGCTGTTTTTATTTGTATATTTCTATTTGCTCAAATTATGAATGTGTTAAAAATAAACCCGCAGCCTTTTCAGCAAGTCTCACACAATAATAAAAAATACTTGAGCAAATACTGGAGCAAAAAGTACAGATACCCGCTCTCAAATGTAGTGAAGTACAAGTAAAAAGTATCCACTTAAAATAATCAACATAAGTAAAGTATAGATACCTACATTTTTGACTTAAGTACAGTACTTAACCACTTTTACTTGTTCCACCACTTATTAGGAGTTTATTTCATAGACTAATGTATCATATTTTGCAGAGTTTTCTAGATGCGAAAGGATAATAAAATACATGTTTCATACAAGGTCATAAAACAGTGGCTTTAGTCATAAAAAGTTACAGCAGTATTTATTGTTTTTATGTGCTCTGTGGTTCGTGGTTAGTGCTGCTGCCACTCAGCAAGAGGGCTGTGGGTTTGGTACTCCTTCTTCTGTGGATTCCTGGGTTCCCTCCAAATACCACTGCATCTTTGACTCTGCTCGGATATGAAAATAACATGAATGTGATTAAGAAGGTTTTAATTATACCGCCGGGTTCATCAATGCCTGGAAATCATAATTAAAGTAGAGGAGCGATGGAACTGGACAATGTTTTTGAAATGATATTTAATTCACTTGCAATTTGATTTAAAATGACTGTGACTTGCTTTGAAGAAGGTGTAATGGTGATCTGCAAAAAGACACACAACACAAGCGACACATGCAAACTCAACTTTTTCCTCATAATTAATCACAAAAAAGTAAATAATTATTCTTCTAGTGTTTTTTCCCCCTTTTTTCAGTTGCACCACCCCTCAGATTGATCTCTACCTGCAGTGACTGAAATGACTGAGACACTTTCATCTACTTTTGAAACAGATTTGCGAAAATTAATTTGTGCTTCAACTTTCCAGCTTCAGCCAACTTAGTTTTAAAAAGTTGTAATAATTCCTTCATCACGCAATCACATTCCTCTCCGCCACGTCGCCAAGCCTTCCCCCATCATACCAGAGATTCCAAACTTTGCTTACCTAATTTTTTGCAGCATATTTCTTTGCCACAGGAGGTGGTTATGACAAATTAGAAGTCTACAAATGTTCTGATGGTGTAAAGACTCCAGCTGTCACTTGGGAGATGGTGATCAGGTTTCCGAGCGGCATGGTCTCTTGGCGCCACAAAGAGTTCCATATGGTCATCCAACTGGTGCACCTAAAATGTGCCTTCAGTCTCCTCCGGGAGCTCCCTCCGAATCAGTGCGAGTGTTTGAGACAACAAGATCATAAACTCATGTACACTGCTGCAGAGACATGGAGCGATGTCATCTTTTGAGTAATATTAGTGATACAATTATTCAGTATACAATTTGATAGATTTTCGGATAGAACGGAATGCTATGAATTCCCATTATCTTACTTTTGGGACGCATCTATGAACTTCCAGCCATAAATTTAAATAGGATTGAATTATGTGAATGCGGAAATTATTAAAATGCTCAAATCTATCCAATTTTATTCCTAAATGGAGGCCTAGACTTAGTTTATCATTTTTGCCAAGTTTGGATCAGGCCTACTCAGCCTAGTATTCCTTCATAAATTTAAAGGTTCGATATTACGCAAAATTTCCCTTGTGAGCTATAGTTATAATAAATCTAAAAATAAAAACATACCTGGAGTTGTGTTTTGTTTCATTCACACGTTTGAGTCGGCCAACATCTTCAAAATGTTAAAATGCTCAGTTCCACCTCATGAAGCAGTAATTTTTTTCAAGTTAACAGCTACATTTTACCTTTTGTTCAGAGATTTAAAAATCCAGAGCTGAAATTGTCAGAATGATTGTAGTGAGGGTGAGTTTAAAAACACAGTGAAGCATTATTATGAAGTATTACCACATGACAGCAGAAGATCTCACCCTAAATATGCAGGTTTTTTTTACTCCAGGTATGTTTATGATGAGGAAACAATATAATATAAATCTGAAAGTCAAATATTTAACACACTATGGTAAAGAGAATCGTATCCTGTTCAAAATATAGTGATTCTCAACATTTTTTTTTCTAGTGGAAGTGAAGTGTCCGTATTAAAGTTTGATTCCACTTTTTGTCAGTGCACAATACAACAGAATGCATTTGAGCGTCTAACCAAAAGTGCAATGGAGAAAGTACCACATAAAGTAATGTTTTCCACGTTTCAAAACCTGTCATTCTTTCCCCGACAAGCGCCCTCTCCCAGCCGTCCGGCGCAGAGTGAGGGATTGGTGATCTATAATTAACCAGAGTCTGTGTGTTGATGTCATTGTCTCAGCGTGGAGGTAGAAGGTGCCACTGCCAAGGCACCTGTTGTTGTCGAGCGTGGCATCTGATATCATTACCTACCCAGCCGGAGCGCCAACGTCCCCGCTGGGTCGCGAACTGTCCGTTCTCCCCAACACACCAGTGAGATACGCACACGTACATATACACAAAGCTGTCATCATGTCCTTCTTTACATAACCCGCTCTGATGGCCTGGCACCTAGAGGGCACCGAGCAGCACCCACTCACAATTACTGTTAATGGTGTTTTGATGGAAGCTGGTTAACTTTTGCAACGGTCAAAATACTACTATGCAAATATTTGATATGGATCTATGCTAAGCTGTAGAGGGGCAAAGGATCGTTGGATTTAGAGCTTAAAGGCATTATATTACATAATAAAAGATGTTAAATATCGCATGCTCTCTTATGTTTAAATGTTTTAACTTGCAGGAGAAAAGTTGAAAACCTGCAGACCTAGTTTGCACAGGTAAATTTCACACACATTTCATATCACACTTTTGTTTTGCAGTGTTTATATAAGGTTAAATCGTTGGTTAAAGTGTAAATTGTCCAGTTTTATAAGACAACTATACTACATAACTATTCAACTGCTTTGTACTTTCAAATATGTTCACAGTGACCACACCAAGAACCATGAACTGGGACAAGGGACCATAAAGCTTAACCCACACCTAAAACATCTGGACTTTGGGGGTCAGAAGTAATCAGAAATAATCCCTTGCATTATCGGTGACAATTCAACTTAATTTTCTGTGTCTTTAAAGTAGAATACATTTTCAATTATCAAGATGGTTTTGTATGTTAAGAACATAAGGTCAACCAAACCATCTGACCAAAGTCACTCAGCAATATTCAACTTCTGAAACTTGTAAAAATATTGCGCTTTAGTCAAGGGATTACAAGCACTTTCAAGAGTCAAAAAGGCAAATGCTGCATTTGAAGTATGAAAAATGAACCCAACATCACCACAGACAATGTGACCGTTTCGTATTAGTGCCATGTTTCGCTGTAACAATTTTCCCAGAATCCCTAAGCCCTCGCCCTGACGGGGATTTCACAGCTCAAACCCGTTCCCTCTTCACACTTTATTGACACTCACAGGAGAGAGGCATACACAGCATCTGTGCATACGCTGAAAGGATGTTAATTTGTTAAGGCACTGTATGTATTTTACAGAGTCCATAGTACACTGTGTTAATTTTTGTAATATTTTGACACGTTTTCCTGAGAAACATTTCCACTCTGTCATTTACCAACTGTTCAGTAATTAGTAACATGTCAGCAACAAACTCACACATTCAAAACTTTAAATGAATCATTACACTACACTAATGCATTAATAAATTAACAGGCATATTTACAAAAGACATTGATGTTAGGCATAATTTTAATTTCAATAACTACAAGCCCTGGGCAAGCCAAGCCCATAATGTAATGTGCCTTTTGTATGAATAAGTAGCTCCCCAGATGCAATAAAGACACAGCAGTGCTCTGCATTATTGATTCAGTTTCATAACAACCCAGAGTGTCTTTAGTCACTGCAATTGGCAGAGAAGGAATCCCACACACTTATTTAAAAATCATTGCTGCAATTTGTGAAGTTGAAGCTTTGTCTTTTTACTTTAAAGAGCCCACAGAGATTAGATTTTTTTATTGTATTGTTCAGGATTCTTATTACTCATTTTCCAATTATACATGAGTAGGTATATTACACATTTCATAAGCTGTGTGCATTGATTTATTTAAACTGTGAATACTTATTGGTTTAAAAGAGGAAATAAGAGTGATTGTTATTGGACTGTGAATTGTTGAAGAAGCAAATATTAATGAGTAGATGTCGTATAATACAGCAAACTGATGTTAGCGATGGGGCTGTCATTACAGTCATTATGACCGTTCACATTCATTTATTAAATAATACATTTAGAAATGTACGTTGACAAAGACAGACTGCATCCTTTGGGAAATTATGTTTTTGGGTTTTTTAGGGTTTTTTTTTTCCCCAAGATGATTTGCAACAGGAAAATGGTGCTATTTATTTTGCTGTGTCCTGAGTGAAACTGGAAATGCACAAGGTCTCTTGTCATATCAGTAAAGATGGATGCAGGGAAAACTCCACTTTGGCAAACTCAGTCCGAGTGCTGTTCTGCTTCTCCCATGGCCATTATGGTGTGCAGCCATAGAGATGTTTCTTCTGGGATCTGCTCGCCTTTTCATTAACGTCCTCCGGGAGCACTTGTGATTGGCCGACAAGCTTGAGGGATCCGAGTGAATTTTCCTTCAATAATGGAAATGGGCTGCACCCATGGGACACAGAGACAGACAGTAGACTGACAGGAAATATCTTAATCTCCTCTGACACTGTACTGGCGCGCTCCCATCACCACTGTCAGCTTATGCATACCTCCATACATCTGGATTGTGTTGTGGTGACCAGCGGGGCCCCTGGGTGCACGGCAGACCCAGCGGTGGTGCGTGGGTGAGAGCCAGGGTCCAGTGCACCGTGGCGGGGGCTCTCCATCACTCTGCCTCCTGGCTCCTGACAGGCCCTGGCTTTGGGGCCCATCAAGGTTCATACTGAGCCTGCTCCAACAGTGCACTGCTGAGGAAGGGATTCTGTATCCTTCTAATGGATTACTCACCCACATCACCTGTCTGATCAGATTGGCTTGACCGACAGACAAACAGCCCATGGACTCATGCCCTTGTGAAAGCAACTTTTAGTGCAATAAGGTTAAACTAAGCCTGGAAATTTACGACATAAGTGCACACTCATCTAGGAACTCTGACAGCTGTAAAATAATCACCTCAACAAGGATACAAATAATTTTAAACTTAGTCATGAAATATGGGATAAAGAAATCATCACACGATTAATGTTCTTTATAAAATACGAAGAAAGACTTCTAATGAACAAATTGTTAATTAAGACTAGTTTGTGCAGGTATAAAGTGTTACTAAGAGTTCTAAAACTTATCCTATCATCTATAAAAAATATGTCTCTACAACCAATTCTATAACTGTTCTAAACCAGGTGAAACAAGAACCAAACCAACACAGTGGCTGATAAATTAAGACTGAACAGCAGAGATGCTGTTTTTATAAATCACAGTTTGAGAAATACTCTTTATAATATTCCAAAGCCTGGATAAATGTAGATACTTGTGTGAAAGTATGATGTATGTGCTGTGCTGAAAAGAGTTTTATAACATTACACTCAGCTTTAAAAAGTCTGGTTTAATTTTTTCCACTCCACTAATAACAGCTCTTCTAAGATACAGATACATTGTCATTTTTTCTTTTTGTTGCACAAAATAAAAAGGTGCACAGCCCACCAACCCTTTCTTATTTGGAGCTGAATAAAAGGGCACTTGCGAGGCCCAGTCATTTAGTCTTAATTCGGACAGAGAGGCCGGTGTCATGCTGCTGGACGCCTGCAGGTCCAGCTCAGGGCAGCAGTCCTAATCAGCCTCATACATATTTGTCTGTGGCTCTGACCTATGGGCCCTGTTGTAATAAAGGTCATGGAGTGAGAGATACTCTGTCCCCTCCGGTCCTGCCTAATGGGGAGCCAATGCAGCTTTTATAAGGCAGCTCTTCTGGGACTGGGAGAGAGGCTGTACATTAGGGCTATTGTTAAAGCAGGATTATTCATTTAATTGCTGTTATTAGATTGACATTCAAAAGATCCAGTTTTTTTAATGCTTGCTTTAGGTAAGGTTATTATATTTCCATAGTGGCCGAGTGGTTAGAGCTCCATGATATTTGATGTTGTGTTGGAAATGTTGTTGATTGATGACCTATAGTCTCATCTGTAGCCTGCATGTTCAAGCGCGACATGAGTTAACAAATGCAGGCTTATAAAAAATGTTTTTGTCCAAATTATGCTATTTTCCTCATCAAAAACCTCATCAAAAACATCCATGTGTTGCTTTGTTTCATTCACACATAAACACATAAACCCGTCATATTTTATTTAGGTTGTGTTTTTCTCTTAAATGGAAAACGCCCTGTTCCACCTTCTGATGTCATGTGGTGCTCCACTGTATTTTTAAACTTCATACATCTTCACTATTTTCATTTGCAGACCTGAGGGGAGGCTTCATCAAAGGTATTAGCGTGTCAATGATCCTTTTATGGCCGTGGACTTGACAGCCAATCTTCTATTAATCAAGGTTAAACTAGCCTCTAATAGCAAATCAATGGCGATCGATAGATATTATCATGTTATTATGATTCTCCATCTGATTTCAGCCCTGGAATTGATATTCACTGAGCAAAAGGTAAAAGGTAGCTGTTGAAAACTACCGATTCATGACTTTACAAAGTGGAACAGAGCATTTTGAGCGTTGGAGATGTAGTGGAAATGTGTGGAATACAGGACTTTTAACCTAAATGCCCCATTGAGATGCTCAGTGCTCTCTTCAGAATCTCTCATGGTGCCATAGCAAACCAGCAACAGTGTCGTCACAGGTAATGACAAATGAAATGTCCATTGCCACTGCAGGAACATCACAATAGCATGGTTAAAGTATAAACTTGAGGTTTAAACCAGACACCCTGCACGCTTAACCCACTATTCCACTGTCAAACGACGAAAGGTAAATGAGTATTATTGGTTGGGAAAAGCCAAAGACTTGAATTTCCACTAACTGAACAGACCCCCTCAATAATGTATTTATATTTAATAATGTCTTGCTTATCACTGTAGTAAAACTTCACTTTCATGATTTTGTTGGAAAGGTTGTTGGAAAGATATAGCTGTTTTCTGAGGTTTTTCCTACGTTTTCTAATTGCAGCACTGGACACATTAACTAATCAGTCCACTCGGTCCCTTTCAAAACCCTCATGAAGTCCTATAAACCACATTCTCATGCTCAAGGTTAAACCCAGCGCACCCTCTGATTCTCAGACAGACACTGTTCATCACGTGGAGAAAAACCTGCACTTCTATTGTGGTAAATAAGAGGCCGGGGTCAGCTATCGATCGGCCACAGAAGCAGACCTGAGGGGCGGCTTCACCGGGGCTATTGTAGCGTGTCAATGATCCTTTTATGGCCGTGGACTTGACAGCCAATCTTCTATTAATCAAGGTTAAACTAGCCTCTAATAGCAAATCAATGGAGATCAATAGATATTATCATGTTATTATGATTCTCCATCTGATTTCAGCCCTGGAATTGATATTCACTGAGCAAAAGGTAAAAGGTAGCTGTTGAAAACTACCGATTCATGACTTTACAAAGTGGAACAGAGCATTTTGAGCATGGAGATGTAGTGGAAATGTGTGGAATACAGGACTTTTAACCTAAATGCCCCATTGAGATGCTCAGTGCTCTCTTCAGAATCTCTCATGGTGCCATTGCAAACCAGCAACAGTGTCGTCACAGGTAATGACAAATGAAATGTCCATTGCCACTGCAGGAACATCACAATAGCATGGTTAAAGTATAAACTTGAGGTTTGAACCAGACACCCTGCACGCTTAACCCACTATTCCACTGTCAAACGACGAAAGGTAAATGAGTATTATTGGTTGGGAAAAGCCAAAGACTTGAATTTCCACTAACTGAACAGACCCCCTCAATAATGTATTTATATTTAATAATGTCTTGCTTATCACTGTAGTAAAACTTCACTTTCATGATTTTGTTGGAAAGGTTGTTACGAATGTACAATGTTTCTCTCAAGTTCAGATAACTTTACATAAACAACAGAAAAGATATAGCTGTTTTCTGAGGTTTTTCCTACGTTTTCTAATTGCAGCACTGGACACATTAACTAATCAGTCCACTCGGTCCCTTTCAAAACCCTCATGAAGTCCTATAAACCACATTCTCATGCTCAAGGTTAAACCCAGCGCACCCTCTGATTCTCAGACAGACACTGTTCATCACGTGGAGAAAAACCTGCACTTCTATTGTGGTAAATAAGAGGCCGGGGTCAGCTATCGATCGGCCACAGAAGCAGACCTGAGGGGCGGCTTCACCGGGGCTATTGTAGCGTGTCAATGATCCCTTTATGGCCGTGGACTTGACAGCCAATCTTCTATTAATCAAGGTTAAACTAGCCTCTAATAGCAAATCAATGGCGATCGATAGATATTATCATGTTATTATGATTCTCCAGAGTAAACCATCACTCACCTTGGTTAAGTATCACCTTTGTATTTCTGTGTTGCTTTTAAATCTGGCTATATTCTCTGCGCTGCCTTTAAGTCAGCGTAAAATGGCAAGGTCTTCCATTAGTTCAAGTGCGCTTTCGATTTGAGCCGAACGATGTAGAAGTTATATTGAGATAACCTTTACACAAGAGCAGATATTTCACCGGCGTTAAGATCAGCCCTGAGTGTGGACCACTTGTTTTTCCACTCCGCATCACTCTCCACTGTCCCCCCATACAACTAAATGGGGCGCGGGGACGTATCCATCTCAGTATAACCTTTGCAGTACTGATATTTATGATAAAGACCATTACGCATTTGTGAGTTGCTGGCGTAGTATTTTAGCCCGGCTCCGTGTGTTGTCATAGGCGTGTGATTGAAATGCTGTTAGCGCTGGAAAGGTTGTGAGTTGTGTCTATAGCCTTTTATATCCAAGCTCAAAGGCTAACAGGGACAGCATACATCTTTCTTTAGACTTGTTTTATCTGCAGGCTTTTCATGGTAGTTTCTCGACTACGCTGTACTCGCGGGGTGCTCGCTGGCTTCCCTTTATTCCCCTCGCCGCCTTGAAGGACAGTACATACTCACGAGATAAGAGTAGACAGGTACGCTGCGTTCTGCAAGCCCACGAGCAGGCATTGTGATTATAAATGGTGTCAGAATTTGAATATTTCGAACCGTTGCGATTCTCACGCCGTATTAATCATCCGTGTATTTTTATTTTTGAAAGAGCACGGCAAAACGCGCAGAAATGTAAACTGCGAAATTTCAAAGTGTCCCGTCAATGGCAGCAGCACAGCAGGACGCGTTTTGATTTTGCATATTCATATGATTACTCTTCCAAACGGCGAAAAAACCTTCATGTCAAAAACACCATTGTCCTTTGATTCCGCATGATAAAAGGATATCTGTTTCTTTCACCTTTCTGAAAAACTAGACACTCTGATTTGAGAAAATGTAATTCTAATTTATCATTTTTTTCTCTGCCCGCGGCCAAACTTTCTCAAGCCTGGGGGTGTTTGAAAAGCAGTCGGACACAAAGACAGGACCCTGGGAACTTTGCCCATGCAGTCAATCAGTTAGACACCCCAGCGTGCCCCGAGCCAACAGCCTGTTTTTTGTCCACGGATATCAAACAACTTCGTCTCCAGTTCGATAACAAAAACATGTAAATAGGGGACGGAGTTGTTACCGCGTGTGTTTTTTAGCCGGAGTTGGTGGATGTACATCGGCGTGTCTATGAGGTCCGGAGAAGCTCGGGGCAGGGGGAGGCGGACTTCAAAGAGGCCGGAGGAGAGAGGACGGAGAGGGGGGAAAGAAGTCTGGTGACTGGGCAGGACACGGCTGCAGTCTGGGCCTCAGCTGCTCCCTCTATAAAGACGCTCAGAGACACAGGGTTCAAAGGCAACACACACACACGCACACACACACACACACACTAGCAACACATGGACAATGCTCCTACATCTTTTGGGCTAAGATTCACGTTGTTATCAAATTTTACTTTCAAATTAGTATATATAAAGTAGTTTATTAGTAGTTTATAAAGTACTAGATCAACATTAGCAACATGTTTAAGTGTACTTCATGTTTACCAATACATTATCTTTATGTAATCAAGCATAGCACACACTTTTGTCCATTTATTAACATATTACACACTTGTCCAGTTGACAGAATTGAATTTATTTTTACTATGGATCCCACCTGGACGACTGAGGAATTTCACAAACAAAAAAATGTGAAATTTTAGATTTTATTTTTTAGTCCTTTTTTGTGT
>JACN01131485.1:0-14404 GCA_000787155.1 Scartelaos histophorus
AATAATAATAATAATATATCTATGTGTATAAATAAATAAATACATATATACATAAATATATACATACACATAGCATAGCATATAGTAGCATATCTCACGAGATAAACAATTCTACTACAAAATACATAATACATAAAATACATAACAAGTCTGCTACAAAATACATAATAAACTACATAATAAACCTAAAGCTTTGTATTACAGAAGTGAATTTCTGGGTTGTTGCTTCACACACTTTCACTTCTTGAGTAAAGGTAAACTTTATTGCTCCCTCTTTGTCAGAAGAACCTAGTATTTGCAGTCTACTGTGTATATTTGTTTCACGCATGGTTAAAGGTGCACCTAGGAAGTTCTCTGGCGACTCCTGGAATAATATGGCATTATCTTATCTATTTCTCCATGGAGACAGCCTGGGGGCTAACTTCACCCACCATAAAAGTTAGATAGTGTAATACCCTCTCCACCAGGGAAACGACATTGTAATCCTGCAAAAACTACCTGTATTAAAAATGCAGTATAATGTAAACTACCTCTGAAGCACATCTGTATGGGTGTGTGCACATTATGGAGGATGGATCAAGGACAATCCTGTGTTCAGAGAATGAAATGACATTGATTCAATTACAGGGTTGTGGTTTGTAGAGGCACTCACTGTCTCCTTTCTCTGCATGCTTCATTTCAATACAAAAAAACCCAACCCAACAAAAACTCCATCCCAAATCTGGAGGTCAAATGGAGTACAGTATTTGCATCCAAGGTGGGGAATATGATCGTCAAAAACATACCTGAATTTGTGTTTTGTTTCATTTGAGTCACCTTTTATTAGTCTGTCTAGAGGAAATTATGGTGTATGGAGTTTAAAAACACAGTGGAGCTCCTCCTGTATTACCACAAGGTCATACAGAGTTTTCTTTTTAACCCCTAAATACAGGATTTGTGTGTTAAAAAGGCGAGAATGAAACAAAAAATAACTCCAGATATGTTTATGATGAGGAAACAACATTATCAGTAAATAGTGAAATATAGGCCCTGTAAATGCTGTAACCACTGCAATAACCACTTTGATTTGCTAACTCCACTAAAGGAGAAGGAGGAGCTAAGAAAGGAAAGTGAAAGTAAGATGTGCTGATTAAACACAACCAACAAGACAAGATATTTTTTATAAACACGCAATAAATCAACACTGGCACCTGAATCTTACCCCTAAAGCAGTCTGACGTCTCAACACTAGCGTTATCACAATGCATTTTTATCTCCCATTAACTTTATTCTAAAACAGATTATTAATACTTGGACATATAATATTGAATATGCTTTCCCAAGTTGGACAGTAATGAAATATGTAGTCATAGGATGGGTCAGGACAGGCAAAAGGTCATTCAGTTTTTGAGCTAAAATTGTTTTGTCTTTGATTCCACTTCTGAAAAAGCCTTTGCTGAGTTTCCACAATGCATTGATCAGAGAGGCAGCACTGAAGTCAATATGATCCCTGCATCATCTGATCCCAATAATATTAGTGTGAGTACTATAACAGGAGCAGAATACAGGAGAACCTCATCGACCCGACTCAGGACAGATTTCAAAGGCATTGAGCTACTGTATGGTGTTTCATGCCACTTACATTAGGAATGTGTAGCAATATGTTACACTGAGGTAGACTAAGTCTGAAGTATACAAGTTGTACAACAGAATTACATGTTAGGCTAGTCCTAAGCTACTGTAACTATGAGTACAATAGGTCAAAATGAGTAATTTAGAGTTATTTGAAGTTGCACTGCATAACTTCTCTGGTGGAGAGTTTTTCACCTGATTGTCTTCATGGAGATTTTATTTCTTTTATCTGTTATGTTTTACAATATGACATGACATTAAACATTGACCATGTGTACATAAATACTTTGAAAAACATGCATTCCACTGTGTATAGGATCACCTTTCCACAGACCTGGCTTTTAACCTGGCCTGTGCTGTTACCTTCTTGTCTCTATGCAGATATATGTCCTGCTATGGGACATTCTAGGCAATTTTGGTTGAACTTAAGTAATTGTCCATCCATCCATCCATCTTCTCCCGCTTAACTGGGTCGCGGGGGCATCACTGCCCATTACTCTATGCACCAGACAAGTAATTGTCTCAATAAGTAATTGTATTGAGAAGCAACTACATATGTAGCATATGTAACACTAAATTGCATTAACGTTGACTTTTACAGTAATATAAAGAAAATACCATTGCCTGGTATCCATTAAACTCTGTTAGCCTAAGGTGAGAGAAATGTCATTTCCTTTGTAATTGATAGATGAGTAATGAGCTCCTTCACGTGTACATCACTGAGAAAAACAAATCTGATAGCACGATCATGTTTGGTCTGGTCTGAGACAGGATTGAGCATGTCGGGACCAGATATCCATCTGTATAAAAATACAGAGAAATCATTCTGGATTTGCCAGGCGATAAATGCCAATGCTTAGTTTTCAATATGTGTTTTTGTGAAATGTGAAATTCCTCTATTGCAAAGCATTTTAGTGAGAATTTCTATGAATAATGAATGCATTTCTATGATATATACCATGACAATACTTGTCAATGTTACATAACAAGAGCTCCTGATTTGGATGAAATATTGTTAGTGTGATATAAACAGGCTCATGGCCATAAGTCCATTATTAGTCCACTTAATGGGAGGCAGCGTAAATGACACACAAGGGCAGAGTGTGTTGTGTGTAACGGTGTGGATACTTTAAAAAGCTAAGGAATTAACAACTAAAATTTTATGTGAAAAACAGTATGAAATGGCTGACGTAAACCCACCAACTTCACGTTTGGATATCCATATTTTACTCACTCACAATATACCTGTGACAGGAAGGACTTTTGGCTAAAACTATGTTTTGATGTAACCCAAGCTTTTGACTTTATGTTTAACAATTTATTTTTTGTTTGTTTCATTGAAAAACACAAATTACAACACTTGAACCTTGGATGACTAAAGAACAGTAAAATAGGCTCTAACGTTAGTGCAGAAGAGAACTGAAAGTAGCAGGTGGCTTTTTGAAACTTTGCAGCAGAATGAACGCTGTGTACTGTAGCTGAATTAATGAAGGTAAAACCAGGCAGTTACTCTGATTGTTATCTAAATCTGCAAACAGCCTCGCCGTTTACATGTAAAAAAAACAACAAAAGACAACAAAAAAACAGAAATTGTTTTTGTTCAACATAAGCCTTACCTCAGTTTGAATTATCTCCTGACGTAATTATATTTGTACATGATCTTTATGTTTGTAGAAATCAGTCTTCACTGAACAGAAAGATATATTTAACAACTCAATTTTGGTAAAGATTAATTACATCTTTAAATACTGATATTTTTGTCTGTAAAGCATGTATTGCCTTCTTTATTGATCCTAGGTGAAATTACATATTGTGTCTTTTGACGACTGATCCTGTTTGAGCCCATCGGGGTATTTTACTTTGAAATAGTTCCTCTGATCCAAGGATGTACCAGGCGAGTACCAGAGACAGAGGAGCCTCAAGACTTACTGTAGATCACTGTGTGTATGGGACAATATCTGAACAGAACAAATAGTACACACAATTATATGGCTTTTTATGGTGGAAGCTCAATGTGACCAATGTGAACTTGCACCTTATAGACATAGGGCTTTGTAATATGTTTTTTATTTACCAGTACGCATGAAGATACACTTTGTGAATCCCTCTATGTGAACAGTGATTTTTTTTTTTTTTTTTAAATCATTAACTTTACCACTCTGTCAAAGCCCAATTTCAAGGTGTGTGATGTTGTTTTGGCTCTGTGGATTCATAGTATTTTTCTGGGTATATTATTCATCTTGACCCTTTCATTCCCCATATGTCCTGTACGTTTTTATGGGATAGGGGCTCCTGCAGATCATTTATCAGGCCCCCTCTCCAGACCCTTCCTGATGAGAACATAATGAGTGGTCAGTGCAGGAGTGAGATTGATGGTGTTTGGGCCTCTGGGGTCCCCTGTACTTCTTCATGGGAGAATCCTTCACCTTCACCCATTACAACAGGTAGACAAACAATAATATAGTGTAAAAAACTGCTGCACCAGAGTCTAGGGTAAAAACCAACCCACTGCAGAGGTCCCAGGACTTCAATAACAGCACATGGTATAATTTATATAAGCAGAAGTACTTCCAGAAGAAATACTCAGTGGCCTTTTCAGAGTTTCATCACCGACTGAAACAAGAGTAAAAGTGAGGGTTAGAAGAGGGTTTCTTGTTGTGTGTCTAGAGTTCACTTGGTTCTGTGCTGCTGTGACGCCCAGACTGCAGGATAGTTCTGTCTAGAGAACTGTTCCTCTCCTCAAACTGAACTGAAACAGATCAGATGTGCTTACCCTACCTGACCAGTTCTCCTATTAAACTGCACTGAGCTTTGACTAAGACACAAAAGTGGCAAAGAAGCACAGAGTGTTTCTGCAGCTAAACCTAAATTTCCATCGGGATCAATAAAGTACGTCTCTCATTATTTGAAATCTTATAAGAAATTGCTACATTACCGTAAATGTGTTTTTCTTGCTACAGTTTTAATACATGCAAGCAGAATGAAAGAAAAATCCTTTTGATTTCCTGATCATAAAAAAAGAACTTTAATTAGCCGAAATATTGGAATGGTTTGGCAGTTTAAACTATGGATTATTCACTTTAGTATCCCACATGTTTATAAAGTCTACAGTGGGTCTAGGTGGGTAGTTCAGACTGTGGGGAAAGTTATCCATTTCAAGTCTTATTCATTAGATTAATACTGAAATCTTTTTTTAATGTTTTAATAAGACAATT
Source organism: Scartelaos histophorus (assembly GCA_000787155.1). NCBI lineage: Eukaryota > Metazoa > Chordata > Actinopteri > Gobiiformes > Gobiidae > Scartelaos > Scartelaos histophorus. The sequence continues at coordinate 4,827 of JACN01131485.1, forward strand.
TTGTCATTTTATTGTTCTTATTAATTGATTTTATTTGTATTTTTGGGGAATTTATTTAGACCTATTGTATGAAAAACAAAATCTGTGCAGTAGTCCCTTATAGTTGAGTGATAGTATCAGATTTGGTATTCTAAGGACGTTCTCTTTATCTAACCACATGGTAAATGGACAGGCCCAATAGAGCTCATGTGCCGGCCCCGCCCCGCCCCGGGCTGACAGGTGGGAGGCATGAGGCCTGACTGGAGCTCGCCCGTCCATACCGCGGGCAGACAGAGAGCAAAGCACCGGCCCCTGGAGATGCACTGGGTTTATATACTTGGATGTTTACACAGTCGTGTCTCTTCTCAGGCTCACACCATATGCAGCTTGTATAGTGGACTTTATAGTAAATCTCCACTCATGGGACTGGAGCTGTGGGCTAAAGGTTTGGACTGGAGAGATGCTTGAGTCATATACTGACAAAGTGCTGTCCATCAAACAGATACTAGTGGGTGTATGGTGAAATGATGTTGTTTTTCTTGCCTTTAACTACAAAAGCCTCCTGTTAATTTATTTATATTTTATTTCAAGCGACACCACAGACTAGTAGTACAACTGGGTTTTTTATTTTACATGAGCATGTCTATGTCTTTGTTCTTTGCTCTTTTTGCCCTTCTCTATGTGACTCATACCAAGCATTTCAGAGGAACACTGACAGATACAGTAGATTTGCAGATAGAAGAGCGTTCATACTCTTCTTATACTAACCCAGAGTTAGTTGCCGGTCCTTTTCACATGGTTTGTCATAACTGGTGTTTTGCGCTGACCATCATCCAAACAGCTTTTGTTTGAGCTGATGAATCCAAATCTGCAACTGCCAACATTTGCTAAATCCTGGCTTCACCGTTTCTGCTATGATGTAAAATTGATGTTGCATTTTGGACCTAATTGTGCAAAATTATGTGTTTCCACAAAATGAATCTGCTCAAAGCACTGGTTGGTGGCTGCAAATAACTTGAGTATTAAATGGGATGCCATCCATCCATCCATCCATCTTCTCCCGCTTAATCCGGCTGGGTCGCGGGGGCAGCATGCTGCCCATTAACACTATGCACCAGACCCAGACCCTATGAACCCCTCTGCAGGTGGTGAGCCCACAGGAGGGAGGGACTCCCTGCCAGTCCCTTGTTGTACATTGTTCATAGGGTGTTGCATGTTTTTGGTTGATGGGGGGAAACCGGAGTACCCGGAGGAAACCCATCCAGACACGGGGAGGAAACATGCAAACTCCACACAGAAAGGCCCGGGCGACCCGGGGATCGAACCCGCAACCTTCTTGCTGTGAGGCATGAGTGTTGCCACTCAGCCACCGTGCCGCCATTATTAAATGGGATGTATAAAGTAAATTGGACTTTTATGAGCTTTGAGTGCTCAGGAAATCTGTTTTAACCCCGTCCCCTTCCATATTCTTTTACTTAGTTGTGATTATTTTAAAAAGGTGAACTCAAGAGTCACACAAAGGGTTTATAATGTTCAGTGGCCATTCTTTAAAAAACACATTAATGAACATCCACTGTTTGGAGGTGCAATTCTACTATGAAGAAGTGGAGCTTCTCAGCTTGCATCATGGAGATCTACTGTTACAGTTTCATACTACGAACCAGGAAAGAACATATGTCTTCTCTAAGTTACTCTCATTTTCATCTTCACAGTTAAAATGACAAACTCAATCCTTACCAAAGGGGGAAAAAATATTTGAATGGACAGTGTAGTCCGTGCTAATAGAAATACAGAGCTACTGCCAAACAAGAGTTGCAGAGATTTGTAGAAGATGTCATCTAATATAGTCGGCCGAGATGTAAATGTGTTGTAAAGAGGTTTTGTCTCATTTGATGCCTCTGAGTTATTGTTATAGGGAGAGAAAATTGTGTCAAATTTTGGAAAGTGAAAAAGAGTTTAACTTGTTTATGCTAATGTGGACAGTAGGAGCTTGTCACTTGAGGTTTGTTCTACAATATACAGTGAGGAGGAATCACAGAAAAACATTCAGCACTTGAAAATTCTTAGAAAGGCTCCAATTTGATGGACTAGAAAGGAAATAATCCAGGGATATTTTAAGGTAAGATGGTTGAAAACTAAACAAAGTTTTTGTTTTCATGATAAGGTTAGGAAATAGAAACACAACTTCTTTCTCAAAACAAGGGAAATTTTCAATTGAACAAAATGTCAGTATTAAAATAATACAAAATGAATGTTATAATTATTATAATTATGATCTGGAGACACGTTTTGAGTGAAGTCTCGCTTCAGTTAAGTTACCGGTATATAAAGCCTGAGTAAAGGTCATAACTCTTTTCAAAATTCAGATATAACTTGTATGTACTTTTTGTAAAGATTTTTTCTTTTACTTCATAGATTTAGTATTATTATACGTTATACATTTAATTGCTGCAGCTGATTGGCCAAATTTTATTGTAACTTGACAAGGATCTAATTCAGATATAATGAGTTTTGTAACTAAATAACCTGTTGTTGAAATGCTCACGTCACTGATGTCAGACCCACATGCTTAAACCAATCAGGTGTCAATGTGCGAAGAATGAGTCACGTAACTGCCCCTGTCCAACGTCACCGGGTCCCTGGGGCAGGCTCGCTAAAGCAGGACTTACACAACATAAAAGATGCATGTTTGAGCTCAGAACCTGACGTGAACTGTACAATGTGCCCTGCAAGAGGCAATATCTAGATTAAAAGGATTCAATTAGCGTACAGTATACCATGATTCATATTTATGTACAGTTCATTTATGTATTTATGTATGTCTATTAAGAACATCACAATCACATTAGACGTGTCAGATGCAGTGCTCTGAGTGTTTTTGCACTATTTTGCTGAATTTTCAAAGCTAAATAGCATGTTTCTTTAAAAATACACAGTGGGAGTTTCTTGGGAGTTTTTGTGTCAGTTGCAGAGTTTCAGACATCTCCATTTTCAAAGTGTAATTGAGATAAGGTAGGGTAGACAATATGCCAAAATATTCCATTTCAACAGGATTTGTGTACTGTTAGGAGAAGCATAAAAATGTCTGTTCCAAAGGGTCTGATAGTGAAGTTCAAATAAGGATTCAGTTTTTATCATATTGTCCCTAATACAGGCATGTATGATGCACTTTTTATATGGTAGGATGAACACATCAGGACACACCAACTGAACATATGTGGATTTATGTTATCAGAATACACATGTAATGATTCATACAACTACAGCTAATCTCCTCCTCCCAACAATCTGAGGAGCCCTCAGTACCTTGTAGCTATGCCAGGTATTTTTCCTATAAGCAAAGGGCTGATTCTGGCCTTTTGAGGTTCTTTTATTTAAACATGAAAAATGGCTGTTTGAAAGTCTTTACAGTGAGTGTGTAATTGTCAGGCCTGATTTCCCTTGAGTCTGGGACAGATTTGGCTCCAGGGCCCAGGGGATTGTGGATAATCGAGCTGGTAGCTTCACCATGGTTTGTAAAGTCGTTAATCGTGATTTTATACAACTATTTAGTAACTGGTGTCAGTAGTTAAAATGTATTTTACATTATTCTTAGAGATTTAATATCACTTTCATCTGTTTTAATAGCATAAGAAAACTGAGTCATTAGAAATTAGTTTACTGTAAAATGCAGTAAAATTACTTTGAAGGTTTCCTAATGAGCCGCTAATGGAGTGAGGGAAACTTCAAGTCCCTTAATATTATGCCCTCTGTGATTGTGTGCTTTTACTTTGTGTAATAATAATAATGATGTTGTTCCAGTGGCTCTAGTCAAGAAGTAATTTACTTGGGATAATGCACAATAATGTAAATAACAAGGTTATCATCTCTCTGTAGAGTTGCAGGGCCCTCTGTTTAGGTTAAGTGAAGAAGTGTATAATTTGCCTATCTGAGAAAGAAATAAGACTATTTTCTCATTTTCTTTTATTTTCTTAATTTGATTTGGAGTTGCCCACTGCTCCTGACAGGTTGCTCCAGCTGTGTTGATGGATGGATCAAATATAGAGGATATAATTCCCCACTTGCACAATTAAGTAAACTTTACCTAGAAATATGATGCATGATGATATGATGATCCTTTATGAGAGGAAGAATACGATGCAGTTTTGTCTTTGGACTGGTACTGGTAATGAAACAATTTTGGGATTTGGACCAATTTGAAGTGGAAAGAAACACCTATATTTATAGCATCACTGTGCAAAACTGTGGCTGATAAATATTGTAAAAGACACCAAAAAATTGTCTTTTCACATACTGATTTATTCCATTATTGATTTATTGACAGATGATAATAATTCCTAATAAATAATTCACAAACTATGCAATAATGCACAACGCTGCCAAATGAGAAAATGTGCTGTTTAACTTGTGTGCTACTTGCCTGTGTTTATATGAAGAGCAGTTCTTGTAAGCATCACCAATCAGGACTAAGACTCCTCCAAAGACGGTCCCGCCTGGACTTTAGAACAGACTCGTATCTGAAAGCTCCTGGTCCCACCAGAGCACCATGACTCACCACCAGGCAAAAACAGTTTATTTTCCACTACTCTGAACCCTCTTCAGGAAATCACTAACACAGCTGGGTTCACACAGGGAGGCCAGTTTTCATTTGATAAAAGTGTCTATGAAATGAAGGGGTCCGGTCGGATTTAGTTGCCTATTTGCTCTTTGTTAGGCTTTGTTGCAATGGTTCCAATAAATCTAAAGGTGCTTACAAGACATTGAATAATGTTATAGAACTGAACTTATTAAGGTACATAAACCTGAGCACAAAATGATGTTTAGGATGTTTTTTTATTTAGTTATTTATTAGTTTATTAGGACAGTGTACAATTACATTAAGCACAGTGGCAGAGATGTTTGCACCAGATTGTAGCTCAGAGCTAATTTCCATCTGTAGTCCTGGGAAGGGGAGACAACACAAACACAAAACAACTGTACAATATACAAATATACAATACAATAAATATTTGCAAGTGCAATGTATAATGTAAAGAAGTGTAATGTAATATGATATTGTAAAACTATTGGTCTGGTAATCTAGGGGCCATCAGGTGATACAAGGCTAACAACTGATGTTGTTACCTCCTGGAGCTGCGTTTTGTTTCATTAACACATGCTTGGTTATATCCTAGTTTATTAGTCTGTCTATATGTCAAAAGATCAAAATGCTCCATTTTATGATGTCATGTGGTAATTGTGCAGTTAACATCTACCTTTTACTTTAAGTTCAATAGAGATATTCAATAGAGAGGCTATTCCAGGGCTAAAATAATTCTAATTATTCTAATCAAAGTGTATGTAGTTTTAAATCATAGTGGAGCACTTCCTGCATTAACAGAATAATATCACAAGGTGTAGTGATTTCTATTTGAGTGAAGATCTCCACCTAAATATGCAGGGTTTGTGTGTTAAGCATGTGTGAATGAAACAAAACACAGGTATGTTTTTGATGTTTTTGAAGAAAATACCATTAAAACATAGGTCAGAAAATAGAGGAATATGGACCCTTTAATAAAAAGTCTCTATTCAAAATAACTCAGTTGGTCTCAGCATAGATATTTTTTTCAAAGTTGGGACTAAACCCAAAACCATGGCTGCATCAGGACTAAACTAAACTAAAGACTAAAAATTGGTTTATTTAGGACCCACTAGGAATAAGTGTGAATGTACCCGAAAAGGCCAAATATTTTCTGAACTTTATACATGGGTTGCGCAGCTTAGTATCAGTGTCAGTATTTAACTATAGGACAAGCTCGAGCACCAAGCACTTATGTTAACCTAAGATAACTTATGAAATCTGTTATTCTGGAGATCAGACCTTACATAGACCTTGCAGCTCATTTGCCTTTAATCTGCATTTGATCGCTGTCTTCGTGGCTGTAGACTCCACTCTCATGCACAGTTCTGGTCTGGCTTTAAGCTGAAAGATGCTTTGGATCTGTTTTTAGAAAAGGTTTGATTACTAAGTAGTGCTGTGTTAGTTAAACACATCAAGAACTTTGACCTTTAAAGCCAGAGATCTGAACTACACACTATAAGGATTTACTTATTCACAAATAGGCATCTTTCAGTGCAAACTCATTTTCAAGCACTTGTATAGACCACACAAAAACATGCTTTAGATATATTTAAATGGTACATAACCTCTATGGCTTAGATTACTCTTCAGAAGAACAGTTTCTACACACAGGGGAATTAGACATTGCATAATACTGTATAGTGCCTGTGTTGCTGGGTTTCACATGACACCACAGCATTATAATATTTAATACAGATGAAGGACAACTAAAAAAGAGAGCGTTTTAATACACATTGTTTGTAATATTGCAGGTTATAAAAGCTAGTGGTTAATAGAAATGATCAGGTTCAGTTATTATGAATTTACCTTAAGATATTTTACAACAAAGTACAATGTTAGTAGAGAACACTGGCTCTGCTAATATATGCAGTCAAATTGGCCCATTGTTCTTGAACTTGTCGGGTATTCCTTTGTATGAATATAGGATGTATTCCATTGTATAGTTTATCATCTCCATCCCTATACAGTCAGAGACAGAGGGTAGATTTAAACAGACTTAAGCCGCTCAGTGCAGTGGTTTTGTGGTGCGCTGCGAGGTGAGGCAGAGGTGTGGAGGATCATGTTATTATCAGACAGAGGAGGCATCCTGGGGGGGCTACTGATCTGCTCCACAGCCTGACCTGGAAACGCAGCCGACTGCAACCTCCAAGAAGCAAACTCACTCAGATACAAAGTACTCTATCTGCTCTATCTCATTCTCTGCTGCAAACAAAGACCGGTGTGTTCGCAATAGACCGCAGTGCCCGATAGCGATCTAAACTGAATGCTTATTTTACTTATTTTAAATGCAAAATGTACAAGGATTCAACGCAAGGCCATCTAGGATATGAACATACTTGGAATACAGTAGGGCTGTGCAATTAATTGACTTTTTTTTTGAGAGAGAGACTGCTGTTACCTTGTCTAAAACATCAAGTCAACTTACTTTGATCAACTTACCAAAGACGCTCGACACCATGAACCATCACATGCTACTACAAAAGCTCACTTATTTCAGTCTATCTATGTTCAACAAACAGCAAGTTGCACAGGACCTGTCAGTTGCTATGTAGGAGGTAACAAACTGGCTACAAAATTCACAATTGCATCTTATTATCTCAAAGTCACTTAGTATGTTTTTTCTCCAAAAGCCTGGCATGTATACAGAGCCAAATGTGTGCTTGGAACTAAACTGAAACTGGTCCGTGAAGTGAAGTATCTGGGAATTACACTGGACTCACAACTATCATTCAAACAACATGACAAAATTTCATCATATAAGAAATAATGTAACAACAAACCCTGAAATTATGTATTTAAATTCAAATATTTAGACACACCTAAATCATTGTGTTACTAGTTGGACTCTGACAAGCAAAACTACTTTTAAATTAGCTGACAAAAAAAAAAAGTATTGAATAAAAAGCTCACTATTTATCACTACTGCAGAATACTTGACAAATACAAATTTCTTAATTGGAACAACACCATCAAATATGCATAATATATTGATTTTGGTATACACATTTTTTAATAATCTTGCTCCACCTTCTCTAAAGGAGTTTGTGAAAAGATTCAAATCACACAACAAGAGCTCTAGAGGTGACTTTCCTTTTGCTTATCGAGCAGGTCAAACACAGAGCGGCTCATATACGAGAACTTTCAACACTGGCAGCAGTTTCAAAGCTTTAAGTTGTTGTTCAGTAGTCAAATTTGTCACCATGTTTAACATTTTTTTTTTTTTTATATTGAGGGGTTGTTGGTTTGACTCTTTAACTCTGGACTTGATCTGTCTGAAATGAATAGTATATATAGTGAGTGTGTTGGCGTTATGTACTTTTGTGTGACGTTGCTGTACTTCTCCCTCCTGTTGATGATTTTACATCAGCCTGTCAAGGGACTGAAGGTGGAAATGAGTCACGCTGGCTATAATCTCTACATATTTACATTTTAAATATTTGTTAATATGTGCTGTCCCTTTGCAGATAAATAAAATAAAAATAAGAATAAGGAGAACAGGTAGGGTCAAAACGACAAAACACAACAGGAAAGGTCCAGCTTTTGCTCTTAGTGTTTCGTTTGATGATGAAATTGTCTATTCCCTCTAAGTATTTCCTCTGGAAGGTGTAATATGGTGTAAAAAGCCTCTAGCATCTCAAAGGTCCATATCTAGCTCCATAAGTACAGTTAATTTACTCTTCATTTCACACAATCCAACAGTTCCTCACGTGTGTCCTTTGAACTGCACATGCTGCATTTCTTTGTTGGGTAAAATCCCGTCTTATGATGTTAAAAAATGAGCTCAAAAAACAAAACATTTCTATCCATTCTTATTTAGGCTCAGTTCAGTATTTTTTATGTTCAGGAAATATTAAAAGCTGTTTTATTTGTTTAAAAAAGTCAAATGTTTCACCCAGACCAAATATCGACACCTTCCTAAAATAATCACATAAGTAATTTTTTCAGGTTTTTCAGGAAACTCAAAAAACTCCCCCCAAAATTGAAATTATGGCATTTTTTTGCCTAAATAAACTTAAGGCAAAAAGTGACTTAGGCGATTATTTTAGGAAGGTGGCGATATATAATTTTTATTTTGTGTTACTAAATCGAAATTATGGCATTTTTTTGCCTAAATAAACTTAAGGCAAAAAGTGACTTAGGCGATTATTTTAGGAAGGTGGCGATATATAATTTTTATTTTGTGTTACTAAATCCACACAATCCTGTCTCCTCAGGTTTTCAAGTCTACCTGTGGCTCCGCCCTCGCCCCCCATGTGCCTGTATCACCATGACCTCCCCCCTCTGCTCTGACCTGATGGAGACCACACCTCCCTCCTATTAGGATGCCTGTGCTGCCCACTCCGCTGCCTCCCCTCCTGCCCGCCATCACCACCACCTCCTCCTCCTCACATCCGCCCGCTGAGCTCCGCCCCACTCCTCTCCTCCAACATGGTGGATGAAGTCCACACCATGAAGGATGACGTCATCAACGCCAACACGCTGGCTTGGCTGGTCTGTTCAGGCGTGTCCATTTTGGCCAATACATGGAGCATCCTGAGTGTGAGCGCCAAGCAGAAAAAGTGGAAACCGCTGGAGTTTCTCATATGCACATTGGCTGGGACACATATACTGAACATGGCCATCCCCATCACCATGTACTGCGTCATCACCCTCCGGAGGCAGCACTCCAACTACGAGTGGAACGAGGGGCTCTGTAAGGTCTTCGTGTCCACATTCTACACACTCACGCTGGTCACATGCTTCTCCGTCACATCCCTGTCCTATCACCGCATGTGGATGGTGCGCTGGCCAGTGAACTACAGGTGAGACTCAGCTTTTTTCAGATTTTTTTATACTTTATATGCTTTGGTTCTAGTGTAGTTATGTTTTTGCTAGTCCACTCCTGATTTAGTTCACTCCCTTGTCTGTGCCAAGATCTTTAGTCTTTAAATGTACTTTGAAAGCATCGTATATTTTGTCCGTCCATGGGAGTGGATCT
>KN492331.1:1704-17067 GCA_000787155.1 Scartelaos histophorus
GGTTCAGCATTTGTGTATTTACCTTTTGGATATTGCATGGCAAAGTACAATGTAATTAATAGGAAAAACGGTCTCTTGTCGCCCATTTGAGAGTACAACGTCTGAAAAACACCAATAATAAATCCTTTTGGCTCAATAGAGTAAACAGGCTGTATTGCAAAAGAAGCAATTAGTAGTAAAAAATACAGCAGTGCGCTCTCTGCATAGTAAACCATTTGAAGTGACTGAACTACGGAAAAAAGTTTCTTCGAGTCAGCAATGAGTTGGTGCTGCTACTAACAGTTTGAATTAACCTTATGGCATTAAATTATCTATCTCCACAGAGGCAAGCAGTTTATGCCGCTCACAGTTTATGCCTGCTCACAGTTTTTTGTGCATTGGGAAGAATTGAATAAATGAAAATTGATGAGTTTAGTGCCACACTTTAAACAAAAACTCACAAATCCATTATATATGTGATTATAATAGGGTCATATCACAATTAATGTGCCCATATTAACCTATTTTCTCTGCTATGTTTGTATAATGTTGTTTCCTTGATCAAAAACACACCTGGAGTTGTGTTTTGTTTCATTCACACATGTTTAACACACAAATCCTGCATATTTAGGCTAAGTTCTTCCCTTTTTCCACCTTGTGATGCGGTAATACAGGAAGTTTTTAAATGCCTTCACTACAATTATTTGGATAATTTCAGTCCTTGAATTGCCAATTTCTATTAAACAAAAGGTAAAATGCAGCTGTTAACTTGACATCACAAGGTGGAACCATAGACCGTATATATAAATGGACATAGCTAACGCGTTAGCCGCCACGTGCCAAACAGGAAGTGCTCCAGGAGGCTCTTCCGGCTCCTTCTGACTCTGGCTCCCATTGACTTACATTAGGATCTTGTCGCTCGTCTCTCTGGACCTGCTGCTGTGAGCCTCATCATCTTGGTCTTAAATGTTCTTATTAACCTGCTCTACATGATCCTGAATTTTTTTTTGCTATTTTGTTAGTCAAAAAAATCCCATTCACAACATAGAGCCTGGCTCCAGATTCGCTCCTGTAACCGTTAGCATTGCGAGACTCATTTGAGCGACGCTGAACGCTATGGGTGACGTCACACTCGCTTAGTCCACTTTTTTATACAGTCTATGGATGGAACAGAGCATTTTGAGGTTTGGAGATGTATCTCCACTTTTATACAGTCTATGGATGGAACAGAGCATTTTGAGGTTTGGAGATGTAGACAGACTAATAAAAAATGGTTACTCAGACTTGTGTGAATGAAACAAAACACAACTCTGGCACGATTTCGATGAGATAACGTTATAACACGGCTAAACTCGTCAAATTAGCGCCATATCGGCCCTTTAAATGCACTAATTGATGTTTTACCCTTCGCAACTCAATTAAAAATAGCGATGGAATGTCACGTCGTCATCTGAAACGCAGAGTATTTTAAGAGTTTCCCCCCGACTGTCACCTCCAGTGCCCCTCCTGCCTAAATCTCTCTCTCTTGTGTTTCGGCCTTGTAGCTGACATGTCATGATTGCGCGTCACGGCTGAGTTACGCCCGTGCCCGCTGACGGATGACTCATTGGCACCTATTGGCGGCACGAAGCAGCTGGTTAAATATAATGATGATGACACATAGGACTTGATAAACGGCGTGTATAGGAGGCGGAGGTATAAAGGGTGATAGATTGGCTCACATCTGGTCTGGGCGCCGTCACCGAGCCGGGGCAAGTGAAGGTCACAAACTCGTGGCATCTTTTGTGCACGACGAAACTGCAGACTGCGGAGGAAAGAGGAGAAAGACGGAGAACGGGTTTACAAAACACCGCCGCAGGAAATGGAATAGTGACAAACAGGAGGAGAGGGCCAAAAGTGGATATCTACCTTGACATTGGAATCCTTGTTTGCCGATGCCCCTGAGAAAGAGAAAAGGGAGAAAGGAGAGAGAGAGAAAGGGAGAAGGAATGGGGAGAGAGGGGGAGAGAGAAAGGATATGAATGAAAAGAAAGAGAAAGAGAGATTAGGAGGAAGTGGAGAGAGGGGGCAGAGAGAGTGAGGGAGGAAGAGAGAAAGAAAGGATATGAATGAAAAGATAGAGAGAGAGAAATGATATGAATGAGAGAGAAAGATTGGAAGGAAGTGGAGAAAGAAGCAAAGAGACAGAGAGAGAGAAAGAGGGGATGTGAAGTGAGGGAGAGAGGGAAAGGAAAAGAGAGAGAGAGAGAGAGGATATGAAAGTAAAGATAGAGAGAGAGAGAGAAAGAGAAATGGTATGAATGAAAAGACAAAGAGAGAGAGAGATTGGAAGGAAGTGAGGGAGAGAGAGAGAGAGAGGATAGGGATGGAAAGAGAAAGAGATTGCGAGGAAGTGGAGAGAGAGAGAGGGATGTGTGAGGGAGAGAAGGAGAAGGAAAGAGAGAGAAAAAGAGAGAGAGAAATGTATGAATGTAAAGACAGAGAGAGAGAAATTATATGAATGAGAGAGAGATTGGAAGGAAGTGGAGAAAGAAGCAAACAGACAGAGACAGAGAGAAAGGGGGATGCAAAGTGAGGGAGAGAGGGAGAAGGAAAAGAGAGAGAGAGAGAGAGAGAGAGAGAGAGGATATGGATGGACAGAGAAAGAGAGATTGAGAGGAAGTGGAGAGAGGAGCAGAGAGAGAAAGTCAGAGTGAGAGAGGGGTAAGATGAGGGAGGGAGAAGGAAAGAAAGAGAGAGAAAGAGAAATTATATGAATGAAAAGACAGAGAGAGAGAGATTTGAAGGAAGTGGAGAGAGAAGCAGAAAGACGAAGAGAGAGAAAGAGGGAATGTGAAGTGAGGGAGAGAGGGAGAGAGAGAGAGAGAGAGAGAGAGAGAGAGGATATGGAAGGAAAAAGAAAGAGAGAGTGGGAGGGGGGGGAGAGAGGAGCAGAGAGAGAGAGAGAGAGAGAGAGAGGATATGGATGGACAGAGAAAGAGAGATTGAGAGGAAGTGGAGAGAGGAGCAGAGAGAGAAAGTCAGAGTGAGAGAGGGGTAAGATGAGGGAGGGAGAAGGAAAGAAAGAGAGAGAAAGAGAAATTATATGAATGAAAAGACAGAGAGAGAGAAAGAGGGGGGTGCAAAGTGAGGGAGAGAGAGAGAAGGAAAAGAGAGAGAGACGATATGGAAGGAAAGAGAACGAGATTGTGAGGAAGTGGAGAGAGAGAAAGTAACGGAGAGAGAGAGAGGGATGTGTGAGGGAGAGAGGGAGAAGGAGAGAGAGAGAGAGAGAGAAAGAGAGAAAGTATGAATGTAAAGATAGAGAGAGAAATTGGAAGGAAGTGGAGAGAGAAACAGAGAAAGGGGGAGAGAGAAAGAGGGAATGTGAAGTGATGGAGAGAGAGAGAAATGATATGAAAGAAAAGAAAGAGATTGGGAGGAGAGAAGAAAGAGTGAAAACAAAAGAGAGAAAACAAGAGAGGGGAAAACAAAGTGGATGGAGCGGAAAAGAAGAGGAGATGTGGAGGAGGAAGAGGAGGGAGAGAAAAGGTTTTAATGAATAGAAAGATGGTGGGTGAAGAAAGAGAGAGGCAGCGATGAAGACAGAAGGGATTGAGGAAGAGAGAGAGAGTAAAAGAGGAAGGAGAGAGAAGAGAAAGACGAGGATTAAAACACAAAACGTTTTTATGTGCTGCCAGTGGAGTATAGGTATTGGAGAAAATGACAGAGACACGACAATAGCTGTGGGTGCAATAGCTGTTACGGGAAAATCCATTGTCATCAAAATGTGGAGGAAGTGGAGAGAGGAGCAGAGAGAGAAAGTGACAGAGAGAGAGAGAGAGAGAGAGGGGGAAATGAGGGAGGGAGAAGGAAAGAAAGAGAGAGAAAGAGAAATTATATGAATGAAAAGACAGAGAGAGAGAGATTTGAAGGAAGTGGAGAAAGAAGCAAAGAGACAGAGAGAGAGAAAGAGGGGGGTGCAAAGTGAGGGAGAGAGAGAGAAGGAAAAGAGAGAGAGACGATATGGAAGGAAAGAGAACGAGATTGTGAGGAAGTGGAGAGAGAGAAAGTAACGGAGAGAGAGAGAGGGATGTGTGAGGGAGAGAGGGAGAAGGAGAGAGAGAGAGAGAGAGAAAGAGAGAAAGTATGAATGTAAAGATAGAGAGAGAAATTGGAAGGAAGTGGAGAGAGAAACAGAGAAAGGGGGAGAGAGAAAGGGAATGTGAAGTGATGGAGAGAGAGAGAAATGATATGAAAGAAAAGAAAGAGATTGGGAGGAGAGAAGAAAGAGTGAAAACAAAAGAGAGACACAACAAGAGAGGGGAAAACAAAGTGGATGGAGCGGAAAAGAAGAGGAGATGTGGAGGAGGAAGAGGAGGGAGAGAAAAGGTTTTAATGAATAGAAAGATGGTGGGTGAAGAAAGAGAGAGGCAGCGATGAAGACAGAAGGGATTGAGAAAGAGAAAGAGAGAGAGTAAAAGAGGAAGGAGAGAGAAGAGAAAGACGAGGATTAAAACACAAAACGTTTTTATGTGCTGCCAGTGGAGTATAGGTATTGGAGAAAATGACAGAGACACGACAATAGCTGTGGGTGCAATAGCTGTTACGGGAAAATCCATTGTCATCAAAATGTGCCCAAAACACTTCTGCTCCGAATGATGTTTTTAACCCGACCATCAAGTCTCAAATACAGTTCAACTTTGAAACAAAAGATGATCAAAAGTTTCTGCGTTTTCTCCTGCATCATTTTGCATTCAGTCCACACGGAGCCGAGGAACCACCGCATTGATTTTAACTGCGGTGAAAAATGGCCTTTCAATTTCTTATGGAGCTAAAATGTAAACAGCATAAGTAAATGTCTGCTACAAAATACCAACGCAGAAGTACAGTTTAAATATGAACTTAAAGATTCACTGTGTAATTTTTATGAAGTTAAGTTATTGCTTTGCATGGCATGTTCCACTGTACGGCATTAAATAGACCTACCATGCATGTATTTCCTCTTTTTATTGGTCCAAAAAAGTATAACCAAGAATCTATAGATCAGACCTGAACATGTCCTGGGTGTGTTATCTGCTTGTATGATTAATGTCACACTGTGGAACAATCAGCAAAGCAACACCATCTCCATGGAGACAGGAAGATACAAGTGTAAAGTTACATAAAGCGTTCATAGTGCGTTTTTTCATACTAAATTTGATTGCTTTTCAAACTAAAGCTACTAGTTTTTACATGATGGGTCCTTCTTTTGACCTTCTTCTCTCAATGTCATTCTTTCCACAAAATGACATACATAAACCTGGCAATCTCCATGGAAACAAGCTGATTACTCCATCAAACCAGTCATTTTCGGATATAAAACACAGAGAATTGAATAAATGAAAGATGAGTCCGTTCATATCAAACTGTGAAACAACATTTCCATGAGACAAAGAAGGACCCTCACCAGAAAAGTTCCATAGTGCAGCTTTAAAGGTGCACTGTTTAACATTTCTGGTGGAGGATCAGTCATCATGTCTCCACAGAAATGCCGTTGCTTTGTTTTAAAGGTTCCACAGCAAGACCTTAACTGAGAAAATGAGAAAAATGACTTCAGCGTTTCATTGCCGCGGTTTTTCGTATGGTTTTGGATGTTACGCTTGTCATAGTCCTTCATTTTCTCATTAAAATGTTAAAATATTCATTCACATGCAAAGGAGGCCTCAGATACCCCCAAAATGACATTATCTCATTTTGGACCAAACATGATGTTACTCACAGAAGGAATTATGTATTTTTGAGCAACAAAAACACCCAAATATGTTTAATTTCATACCATGGAACATTCCAGGCAAAACCATGATATCTCCATGGAAACAGGCAGCGGACCCCCCACTAGAAAAGTTCCATAGTGCAGCTTTACAGGTGCACTGTGTAACATTTCTAGTGGAGGATCAGTCATCATGTCTCCACAGAAAATGCTGTTGCTTTGTTTTAAAGGTTCCACAGCAAAAGACTTTAACTCACCAAACTGAGAAAATGAGAAAAATGACTTCAGCGTTTCATTGCCGCGTTTTCTCGTATGGTTTTGGATGTTACTCTTGTCATAGTCCTTCATTTTCTCATTAAAATGTTAAAATATTCATTCACATGCAAAGGAGGCCTCAGATACCCCCAAAATGACATTATCTCATTTTGGACCAAACATGATGTTACTCACAGAAGGAATTATGTATTTTTGAGCAACAAAAACACCCAAATATGTTTAATTTCATACCATGGAACATTCCAGGCAAAACCATGATATCTCCATGGAAACAGGCAGCGGACCCCCCACTAGAAAAGTTCCATAGTGCAGCTTTACAGGTGCACTGTGTAACATTTCTAGTGGAGGATCAGTCATCATGTCTCCACAGAAAATGCTGTTGCTTTGTTTTAAAGGTTCCACAGCAAAAGACTTTAACTCACCAAACTGAGAAAATGAGAAAAATGACTTCAGCGTTTCATTGCCGCGTTTTCTCGTATGGTTTTGGATGTTACTCTTGTCATAGTCCTTCATTTTCTCATTAAAATGTTAAAATATTCATTCACATGCAAAGGAGGCCTCAAATACCCCTGAAATGACATTAACTCATTTGGGACCAAACATGATGTTACTCACAGAAGGAATTATTTATTTTTGAGCAACAAAAACACCCGAATATATTTAATTTCTGTTTAATATCCCCCACTAGAAAAGTTCCATAGTGCAGCTTTATAGGTGCACTGTGTAACATTTCTAGTGGAGAATCAGTCATCATGTCTCCACAGAAATGTTAAAGGTTCCACAGTAAAAGACTTTAACTCACCAAACTGAGAAAATGAGAAAAATGACTTCAGAGTTTCAATGCCGTTGTTTCTCGTATGGTTTTGGATGTTACTCTTGTCATAGTCCTTCATTTTCTTATTAAAATGTTGAAATATTCATTCGCATGCAAAGGAGGCCTCAGATACCCCCAAAATGACATTAACTCATTTGGGACCAAACATGATGTTACTCACAGAAGGAATTATGTATTTTTGAGCAACAAAAACACCCGAATATATTTAATTTCTGTTTAATTTCCCCCACTAGAAAAGTTCCACAGTGCAGCTTTATACTCAATTCCCTTCCGTCCCTGGCTCATTCTTATTCATGGTCACTGGAGTGTATATTCACACGCAGCCACATGCAGCGCCCAACACAATTACTCCAGTTTGCACCGAGCGCTGCTGACTAGCTTCCTGCCTCTCCTTAGAGCTGTAATTGAATAATTAAAGCCATTGATTGACTAAAGGGTCCACTCAGCAGTAGCCTGTCTGTTCGCGGATCAGCTTTTTGATGAGAAGCTTTAGAGAAATCAGAGAAAACAAGAGACGAGTTCAACCACCACAATCGCAAAAGACAAGGTTTAAACTGACCATAATTACTCATCATGCTTTGGTTCACCATCTGGCTCAGGAATAATTGAAGATGTTTCACAGAGGGTAATCGCATTCTTCATTTGTATTCAACACTCAAGTCTCCATCGGGCCCGTTCTGCGTCCCGCCAGCAGAGGGCATAAGAGAGCCAGTCAGAGATAGGCAGCCTGACAGCGCATTCACCACAGACCTTGCAGCAAATATGACAGTGGATTCAGCGGGAAAGGCAGGACTGTGTAAGATTCAATATTGTGTAGTGGTGACCTCTGTCAAAACAGCAGCCGTCACAAAGTCTCACATCCTCAATATGAAGCCTGCCTGAGTGGATAATACTTCCTTGTCATGTCCTCTGTCTCCTCGTGCCTGATTTCAGCCTCTCCCTCTCGCCATTTAAAGGGTACAAGTAAACAGGAATAACAGTCATTTCCACAGCTGCAGTGTTCAAATCACTACGGTTAAGGTGGATTACTTAAAAGTGCATTATTTAACTTTTTTGAAGGAAAGCGAACCACCTGCGTGTTACTGCGATGCCAAAATGTCCCACAGAACTAAACAGCCATCAAACCTACCTGCAAATCTGCATAGAAACAAGCATCATTTTCAAGGTATTTTTGAGTCCTAAAAGCAGCTTTAACAGAACAAATGCAAGATACAAGATAGAAAAATCTAATTGCACACAGTAAAACATTCAAGGCTTTGCAAAAACAGCTCTACGGATGCAGGGAGGTGGCGGATTCTCCACCAAAAAGGTTCCACAGTGCGTCTTTAAATATGTGGCCTTGTTAGTGCTTTCTGATTGTGTAGCAAAAATGATCATACCCTTAATAGTGGACTCAAAATAACCCGCACTGCACAGTCAAAGTATTCTCCATGGGTGTACACTACTTTCTACTAACTGGCTTAATAATGACTGAAAATAGAGGACTTTCTTGTCACTTCTGTTTCAAAGTGAATAAGCACATTTTCGCCGCGCTGTTTTTCCATTGACAAAATATTCTATCTTTTGAATATCTTGAATCTTGAGTAGTGGCGTCGCTTTCTGAAACTTGCGGGGGAAAAAAAAATTCCATTTCCTTCTATTTATGCAGTAGGAGAAGGCGTTGAACTTTGTACAAGTTTTGGTTTCATGTGGATAGGCCAATTACAGAGATTTAATTGCAGGGATATTAACCATAAACCAGGTCAACAAATCTGCAATCTGCAAGTTAAAGTGCAGCCTTTTTCATTTTTAATTATGACTTGCCTTGGTTGGGTGGAATAATACCTCTGAAAAATACTGAACTGAACTTAGTTTTACTAGTCTAATCATAACTAATGGTTGCTACACTGTAAATTTCCAAGATTTTAAAACTTATATCAGGTTATTTATCTTATTTTTATATTTATTACCTACTTTCTAGACCAGAGATCGCTTAATTCTAGTCTAGAGGTAGTTTATTTTAAGATTATCTTGCTGCACGGACAGATCATTTTACTACTTTCAAGTCATTTTCGGATAGATTTAAGTGTTTTTGGCCAAGCTTTTTTGCAGCGTAATAGGTAATAGTTACTGAATTACCTCAATATCTACTTCCCATGTCCAACCAGGAAGCAAAATGATGAACTTCACCCAAATAAGAAAGGAAAACTGTGCAGATTTGCTTTAGCAATTTGAGTGCCGTAGTCAAACCCGTCAAACGCACTTTAAACAGCTAATTCTACCATTGAATCCCGACCCGTCCTCCAGCTCCATTTTAAACTATTGGGATTCTAGACTGAGAGTAGCATTGATTGGGGAGGACATTAAAATATAATTCAACTAAGTGTCAGAAGTCTGTGCGCTCTCAAGACCAGATAAATGAAGGGGTGGTCTCGGGACATGTGGCGTAAAAAAAGAAATATATTAGCGTCAAAAAGGATCAAATTATGAAGCTTTGAGGTGGGTGAGGAAGCGCGGCGCAAAAACGTATCGGTACTTCGCGGTGACATCTTGCTAGGGAGGTTCTGCATGTGTGTGGATGGTGGAATGTTCAGCAGTTACCGTGGAAACGCGACGTGCACTTTAGCAAACGCAGGTAAATTTTAAGATCGTCTAATGACTCAAGAAAAATGGATTTAAGCAGCACATTAGCAGGAGCCTGTGCTCATTGTCCTATTTGATTTTCAACAAAAGGGGGAGAGTGGCAAACTGAAAAAAAAAAAAAATTGTGACTGTAATTTTGTTATTTTATATGTGAATCATTTGCTATTTCAAAATAATTTCAAAATTTCAATTCAATTCAATTTCAAAATAAATAATAGAATAATAGAATGCATGTTTTTAAGGTATTTTTGAGCCATAAAAATAACTGCAATTTTCTTGATGTAACATAGATTTCATGACACTTTAGAAAATTTCAGAAAGCGCAGTAACGTCGCCATGGAGACAATTAATCCACGGACTTGAAAAGCTACAGAGTGCATCTTTAACGGCACAAATCAGCTATTAAAACTGCAGCTAAATCGACTCTTTCTGCTCAGATTGTGCAAAAACAGAGCTCAGATCAAAGCCGAACTTGAGTAACAGAGCTTCAGACAGAGCAGTGCCACCAGTTAGCATCACGACAAAGTATCAATAGGGCTTTTTTGACTTGACGGTGGTGAAGAAGATAACAATGAACTCAATTTCAAAAGTTCAGTTATGTTTGTTTCTGATTTTGTACATAATTGGCGATATTTTATTCAGCAGTTACCGTGGAGACACAACGTGCACTTTAGCAAACGCAGGTTTTAAGATTGTCTAATAACTCGAGAAAAATGGATTTAAGCGGCACATTTTCAGGAGCCTGTACTCATTGTCCTATTTGATTTTCAACAAAAGGGGGAGAGTGGCAAACTGAAAAAAAAAAAAAAATTGTGACTGTAATTTTGTTATTTTATATGTGAATCATTTGCTATTTCAAAATAATTTCAAAATTTCAAAATAAATAATAGAATAATAGAATGCATGTTTTTAAGGTATTTTAGAGAAATAAAAACAACTGCAATTTTCTTGACGTAACATAGATTTCATGAGGCACTTTGGAACATTTCAGAAAGTGCAGTAACGTCGCCATGGAGACAATTAATCCACGGACTTGAAAAGCTACAGAGTGCATCTTTAACGGTACAAATCAGCTATTAAAACTCCAGCTAAATCAACTTTTTCTGGTCAGATTGTGCAAAAACAAAGCTCAGATCAAAGCCGAACTTGAGTAACAGAGCTTCAGACAGAGCAGTGCCACCAGTTAGCATCACGACAAAGTATCAATAGGGCAGTTTTGACTTGACATGAGGCGGTGGTGAAGAAGATAACAATGAACTCAATTTCAAAAGTTCAGTCATGTTTGTTTCTGATTTTGTACATAATTGGGGATATTTTTTACCATCAAACTGTGACAGATTTGTAACCTTTTCACAGAGTTGATAAATGCCAGAGAGAAGTAATGAAGAATGTAAAACCAGAAGTCCTCTGAATAATGATGTCCCTTGTATTGGCCATGTTCCTTAGTCTTTAATTAATGTCACAGTCCACCGCGGGGAGGAAGTGAGCGCTCAGGTTGAGGAGCGGCGGCAGTGACATCTTTGTAAAGGAAACGGCTCCGGCCCGAACTAAATGCCATGAATGACCACGGAGCCGCAGACAGTTGGAGAAATGTCCTGAGAGTTTCCCCGAGGCTGCTGGCACCTGCTCTGCCCCACATCTGAAAACACGCCCACCATATGTCCACCCTCGCCCGCTCACGGAGATGCATGTGCGCTACAAAGTCATCTCCACTCACACAACGAGCCTGTTACAATGAACGCACAATGAATCTGGACGAGTCTGGTTATGCAGGGAACAGACTGTAGGGGGAGTAGTGAGCAGGATGGTGTGATGAGTAACAGTATTTCAAATGATATTATGGGCACAATCGCGATGGGATTCTCCTGCAAACAACAGCTGATCTGATCTTCGTCTGTCAGTAAAGCAGGTTGATCCTTAGTTTCCCGACAAAGAAACACATGAAACATCTTCCTGAACATGTGAGACAGACTTGACTCTGACGCTGTTTAAATCCAGGCTCAAAACACTTCTGTTTAGCTCCATATAACTCAAAGGTTTTTATCCTGCACTCTTCTCTCTCATCTAATGTCTCTTTCTCTCTTTTCTTAATTTTATGATGATTATTTAAGTTTTGATTTGTTTAATGTTTGTTTGTTTGTTTAATGTATTTCTTATTCTGAAAACCTCTGAAAAACTTAATCAAAAATTCAAAAATTTGATTTGTCAACTGGACAAAAGTTTACTTGGTCGAATACTGAAGAAGCAGCAACAAAACGAATTTGACCAAATAAACTTTTCCTGTTGACAAACTGAATTTTTCCTTTTGCCTTCATTTTAAAACTTAATTTAAACAACAATTGCCAGAAAATTCACAGTTTGACTTTGCTTGACCCTTGCATAACCTTTGCATAACATTTACATATTATATTATGCCAGTAAACCCTGTTATAATAAAACTTTTCAGGTGGAGGACCCCCCACCAGCTGGAATTTGCCTGGGATGTTCCACAGTATGACTTTAAACGTATCTCTATCCATAGAAAGGAGCAGGTGATGCTCCTAAGCTGCAGAGAGGTGAGTCCATTTGCAGTTAGAAAAGGCGACAAGTTTCAAAGTATTTTTGAAACCCTTCGTTCAATAAACGTACAGTAGTTCCATGTCACACTGTGGAATAAGCACAATTTATATGAAAATGTTTGATTCACTTTTGATTGGATTAGCTGCAGTCGCTTTGAGCCTGAGGTGAGCTGTACTCGAGAGGGGGGGGATTGGCAGTCAAGTGCAGGATAAATACTCACAGCCCATTCAAACACTTAACATTCAGTCACTATAGGCAAATGAATCACTCCACCCGTACCCCCAATAAACTGTCATCCACCCAGGACCTCATATTTCACATCATTGACACTTATTGGCTTTCAAATATGACTTGTGAATGAAGAGCGCTTATTTTATTGAAAGAACTGAGTGTTTAAAGTAGAGCAGAACAATATATAGCAAAAATATCGATGCAATATTCTCTGACGCGCTAATCGATATTGCTGACTACTGCTGAAACTGACTACTCTGAAACTGACTACTCTGCAATAACACCAAGGATTTCAATGTATGTTGTTGTTTTTTGAAGGAATTTATGAATAAAGTTGATTTTATTAATGATTTTCCTCATTTAGACACATTTAGCATTGGTTTTGTGTCTGTATAATTCTACTTTGACAGTGAAGCTTTTGTTAGAACGTCCCTTAAAACATACATGGAGTTTTTTTGAGTAACCCTCTGTTTGTCTCTCCATCTTCAAAGTTCAAAACCCTTTGTTCCACCACGGCAAGAAGAGCTAGTTAAGCGCTACCTTTTACTTTTCGTTAGCAGAGATTAGAAATAGCAGGGCTAGAATTATCCAAATGAGGTGGAACAGACTGTTTTCTGTTTGAGAGGAGAACACGAGCTAAATATGCAGGATTTGTGTGTTAAAAATGTGGGAATTAAACAAAGCACAAAGCTTCTAATGAGGAAACAACTTTAAAATAGCATAGATCAGAAAATAGTGGAGCTTTTTGGACCTTTTAACAACTATATCACAACATTTTCCAATATGGTGCAATCCCCGTCCAAAGATATGGATATATAAGGGATGGTATTTCTAAATTGCCCATGGGGAATGAACTCAAGAGTGAATGTTACATGTTAGCCTTGCACCTAACTAGCATGCGCCTCAGGCTAAAATACACGGGCTTCAGCTTCAGCTCCATCGCCCCCTAACTGGAACCCAGCGGCGGAAAACCAGTTGATTGAGATGGGAGATTGGACGGGTGCATGTGCGTGTGTGTGTAGGTTTGAATAGGCCGGCCCCCACAGTATATGAAACATGCATAAATATTGACAGTGGAGCCGTGCGCCTTAATTGACGTCCCGGGGGCGTGCCGTGTGCAGAGGTGAGGGTGCAGTGTCCAGATGGGGCAGAGTCGGTTGCTAAGCAGTGTGGGTGGTTTCTCCATCTCACACACACAAGCAGCAGAACAGAGGAGATGCAAGCAGAGAAGATGGAGCAGAGGTTTTCCGAGGAACTGCCTGTTGAATGGTTTGGAGGTAAGAAGATTGTTTATACCAATAATATGATGTGAAAGTGCTGATAATAAAGCTCCTGTACCCTCCTACTCACAGTATTGGAGCGGTACTTTCCTTGCTCAATTTCAGATTTATTTTATAAGCAGCTCTTGAGGTCAAAACAAGTCAGCTGCGTTCTGTCTGCAAGCATTTTATTTTTTTTGAACCACCTATTTGATTTTCAACAAAAGGCGGAGAGTGGAAAACTGAAAAAAAAAAAAAAAAATGTGACTGTAATTTTGTATTTTTATGTGTGAATGATTTGCTATTTCAAAATAATTTCAATTTAATTTCAAAATTTCAATTAAATTCAATTTCAAAATAAATAATAGAATAACAGAATGCATGTTTTTAAGGTATTTTTGAGCCATAAAAATAACTGCAATTTACTTGACGTAAGATAGATTTCACGACACACTTTGGAACATTTCAGAAAGCGCAGTAACGTCGCCATGGAGACAATTAATCCACGGACTTGAAAAGCTACAGAGTGCATCTTTAACGGCACAAATCAGCTATTAAAACTGCAGCTAAATCAACTCTTTCTGCTCAGATTTTGCTAAAACAGAGCTCAGATCAAAGCCGAACTTGAGTTACAGAGCTTCAGACAGAGCAGTGCCACCAGTTAGCATCACCACAAAGTATCAATAGGGCAGTTTTGACTTGACATGAGGCGGTGGTGAAGAAGATAACAATGAACTCAATTTCAAAAGTTCAGTCATGTTTGTTTCTGATTTTGTACATAATTGGGGATATTCAGAAAGTGCTCATCAGCATGCTAGTTGTTGCAAAATGAGGATGCTCAGAATGCATAAGGTAAGTGGGGAATAATTCTGGACCACTGTAGTTCTTTTTTAAATGTAGAAATAAAGTGCAGCACTGTTAAGCCTGCGTTTTTTATGGGTTCTGTGACATGTAAGTATAATGCCACGATGCGGAACATTTGGGCGAGTATTAACATCTCCCTGGAGACAAGCAGACAGCGAACCATCTACTGGAAAAGTTACAAAGTGCCGTGTTTTACAATATAAAAAGCTCCACTGTCTATCACGCGTTATATAAGGACGTGATGGATGTGTTATAAATACAATGTGTTGCTTTGATATATTCATGTTTTGCATATGTAGCCCTGAGGCGGCTGACATGGACACACCGCCTTTGTGTTGTGTTTGTCTATTTTTAAATAACATTTTATACTTATTATACCCTGTTACACTATATAGCTTTTTTGGTGAACAGCCCCCCGCACCAGCTTGTTTCTATGGAGATTTTATGGCTTTAACTGGAATATTCCACAGTAAAAAAGAGTGTTTTCCCTTATACACCCTAACTGGAATATTCCACAGTAAAAAAGAGTGTTTTCCCTTATACACCCAGAAGTGGTTCAGTATAGATATAGGTTCAATTTGATTTAAAAAGCCAGTTCAAGTCCTTAAGTCATTTGAGCTGAAAGGTCTTGATTGCAAAAATAGATGACCACAATTGAAACCCTCAGTGCATTGAACTTTCCACAGTATTTCATTAAAACATATCTATTCCATGGAGACGGGCAGTTGAGTGACCAGCAAAAAATGCAAGATAAATAAGTTTACTATTATACAGTACTGTGGTATATGCAAATAAAACAGTTGTAGTTGTGTGTTGTGTTGGCCTATTTTACTGTTCGACCATTGCATATTATGTTTTATGAGAATACTGTGCAAATCTGGCGTCTTACCAGATGAAGTCGGTACAGTGGCTGCAGAAGGTGGGCTGCTTGAAGAAGCGTGCGGTGAACTGGTGGTCCTTCACCTCCACGATGCGCTTGTGCTTGAGCGCCCCCTTCCTCTGGAACA